>LJIJ01003591.1:0-18296 GCA_001718145.1 Orchesella cincta | reverse complement strand
GCGGTTTTTCTAACACGCAACCCAAAATAGGGAAAAGACCTTTCCCCAAATCTGTGTTTTTTTTCAATAAAAGTTTATTTGGTAGCCAGATCCGGATCATGTTTTCAGCGAGACAGTATAGACATGATAGCCCATGCGTTTTTACACAGGATAATGCTTGTGTGGTTGAAAACATGATCCGGAAGAAACTTCCATGCCTTCTTACTTCTGAAGAGATAGGATAACTTAATTTTTTGAATTCCCACGAAAATGTTTTTAAAGAGTTCTTATGTTGTGTAAATTAATAGAAACTTGTCAATTCATTGTTATTTAGGTTTACATATTGAAAAATCTAGAGTATTTTGAAATATATGGAAAATTTAATTGTGCATATGCAAAAAACGTACAAAATCTGCCATGTGTAGGACAACGTAGTAGGCTCTTCCGGATCATCTTTTCAACCACACAAGCATTATCCTGTGTAAACACGCATGGGCTATCACGTCAACATTGTCTGGCTGAAAAAATGATCCAGATCTGGCCACCAAATAAACTTTATTAAAAAACAGTTGATTTTGGAGGTATTTTCCCCTATTTTGGGTTGTGTAGAAAAACCTTCAACGATATAACATGCCAGTACTTCCATCGTAAAGAGCACAAAATTATGAGTAAAATACATCAAAACCACAACCTGGCTGTACAATTTTAAAAAGGGCTAAAAAATAAGTTTTGCCGTCCATCTGGATTGCCATCGCAGTGTGATTATGAGTAAAATCTGAGCGGTAATGTGAATAATGTCAATTGCAAACACAAGAATTATAACGTGTTCTAACGGTTTTTTATCGTTTAAAAGCGCATGGAGGCACAACTACCGTGCCACTAGACGAATTTGAGGTTTTTGGTGACACACTTATATGTCACCCGGTATTTCAGGAGTTAAAAGCGTACTTCGAAGGAATAATCGCCTGGGCAAACCTATATAACTTTCCTGTGATTCTAAATTCTGGAATTTACAGCGAATTTCGCGAACCCAATGAACACAAGGAATGGTTTTCATTCTTACGGACGTACCCACATGTTAACCAGACAAATGCAAAAGATACGAAACAAAATCTTTCAATTACTAGCAATTTTGAGGATGACCTACGACTTAAATTTTTAAATTCCTACGGAAATTATAGCATGGAATCATGTTATGATGGGACTGATGCAAAACCGGACATAAACAATCAATTTTTCTATAATGGTAATATTGGAGCTAAATTCCATCCTGTGGATGTACTGCCGCAGGAAACTCCAAACAGTAACGAGTTGGTAACAATGTTTCAGTATTTATTTCACCGATTTACTCTAGTGGAAATCGTAAGCCATTCAAACTTGAGCCAATTACTCGAAGCTGTGAAAACAGTGTCAAATTCGTCATCAACATTGGATTCCGCAGCATTTCTTGGTTACCAATTATCCAAAAATTACAGTGTCGAAGAATCAACGAGCAGATTCTGGGAATTTTTCGATGAAGTGAACAACTGTCAAACGAACGTGGTAAAAGGAGTTCATTTAGATTTCACAACGGTTCACAACTCTGACAAGATATTTAAAGCTATAAATCAACTTGCATTACTTAAAAATGCGCACCAAAAAAAAGCATGGAAAGTCGAAGTCCAGCTTGGAATTGCTGTGGATTTGTGGATTAATCACGAGCTTTTCTTTTTGAAGGTGGCGCGTTTTGATGGACACATGATTAATAAAGTGGATTACGTAATTTTTTATGACTATTTCCCCCGAGTGTTGTTCAGAAAAAAATATGATGGCTCGTTTGACCGAAACGTTTTGATGCAGATATTTAGCTATCGCTTATTGTATAAACGTGTTTTTAGTCAGATTTTCCCTCACGTAAAAGTATATTTTCGTGTTGAAGTAGAAGTGGATCTTGAAAATGACCACTCAACGATGACTAACTATCTCACTTTCCTTTCACATCTGAAAAGGTTTAGCGAGTTGTACAATATCAGCTTTTTTGTTGTAAAAGCATTTGATAATGGGTTAGGAACAGAAATTGGATGGTGGTCAATTACAAATGGAAGTGATTTGAGGAATCCAAAGTCGTATGTTGAAAGGGAACCAGGTAATTCTGTACGTTGATGATTAAATTATATTACTGTATGGTGTTTTCCATTTGTTGTTTATCAAATGCATATCTGTAATTTATTTCGCCAGCACTTTATGGCCGAATACAGTGGTATCCCCCTGAAATTGTTCCTGAACGGGAGACTCCAACTAACCTAGCCAACCTGACCACTAACCTACTTGTGATTGGTTCAACGGCTGCCTTTTTGGTTTTGTTAATTTTATCATCTGCTTTTATTGCTTTATGTGTTCGCTACAAGAGACGTCAGCAGTATTTATCAGATGAAGAGGTAGACAAGTTCATGAATGGTGGCACGGTTAGGCCCAACCCAACCGAGACAGGATGCCAAGTTGATTCAATGAGGTTTAATATGGAATATGAACTGCTCATGTCGGACTTGATTGTTGGTAAGTAAATTTGTGTATACGTATAAAAAAGTAAGAAACCTAATAAATGACTCATTTTATTTAGATGCTGACCACATTTTAGGAAGTGGCAATTTTGGCACAGTTTACAAAGGAAAAGTCAAGGAAGCTTCTGCTGCAATAAAGAAGCATAGCAAGGATTGTCCAAAAATTACTTTTTTGAGTTTCCTCAACGAGGTCAAAGTTCTTTGCCACATTGGCATGCATCCAAATGTCGTCGCTTTTCTTGGAGCCTACACCAAAGAAATTCAGAAAGGTAAATACAAGTTAGATTAGTTAGGTACAGCAAAACGTAATATTACCTTTTGCTTTTTGTAACTATTACTTGTTTTAATAATTTTATGTAAATGTAAATAGGTTTTCTGATGCTTGCAACGGAGTTGTGTGCCAATGGTTCATTGGAACTCTTTTTGAGGAGACACAAGACAGTTGTCTCGAGTCCGGAGAACAACGATGAACAAGAATACTTATGCACTGATGACCTACACAGGTTTGCAATGGAAATCGCAAGTGGAATGGAATATATCGAGAGTAGAAATGTCGTTCATGGGGACCTTTCCACTAGAAATGTTCTGCTAGATGATCACATGACCTGTAAAATTGGGGACTTTGGACTTTCTCTTAAATTGTATGAATATCAAAAGTATGTGAAATCCTCACAAGAACCCCTTCCCTGGAAATCTCTTGTCAGAATGGAATTTACTTCCAAGTCGGATGTTTGGAGTTATGGAGTGACTTTGTGGGAAATTTACGGCCTTGGTAACACATCAAATGTTACTTTTTTTGAAGTCGCAAAGAGTTTAGTAAATGCTAATTTAATGAACTTATTTTACCTAGGTTCTATTCCTTATGGGGGTTTAGCATGGACGACTGGTTTTGCTGATGAGTTAGCCAATGGATTGCGACTTACAATACCTCGTTTTGCAACGGAACAAATGTAAACTGCCCTTTTCATGCTCTTAAATTCGTCTTCACCGCAAATATTTTTTAATTAAATATTTTGAACTTCCTTAGGTATTCAAAGATGCAAGAGTGTTGGAAATTGGAGCCGGAGCAACGACCAGAGTTTGTAGTTCTTGCCATGTTTTTTAAGGAACTTTGTGACACCAAATACATCGTACTTTAAATTTCTGTACAAACTATTTTTGCATAGTTAGTTTGCTAATTTTGTGAAAGGAGATCGTATTTGTGATGAGATGAGTGCCTATAATAATGTTTTTAATGTAATATGTAATGTTTGACATGTAAAGTAAGGTTTGAAGAAATTCATACCTGAAACAATATGCCGATAAATTTATTGCTTTAATTGTTTGTGTTGTAATAAAGATATAAAAATAATTAATTAATAATGTTTTCTGAAATATAATTGTATGTGGTGACGTGTAAGTTGATAAGTTGATAACAGTTTCCAAATTCTAGTTAGTCAAATTGTCGACGATACAGAACGAAAAGTAAAAGAGGATGATAATATTGTAAACGTCGGTTTCTTAGGCATATTTGTTCAATGTGATTTTCGTCAAGCTGCGATTCAAAGCTGTTTTAATATTGTGGTGTTTTCAAACAGATTGTATTTAATTTTGAATTTGAATGAATAATTAAAGTAATTAAATTGAATTATTTTAAATTACTAGAAAAGGTAATTGCTGGTAACTATATATGTAAAAACTGCAAAATACATCTGAAATATGCAAATATACCTAATAACCCAAAATATGCAAAATATACCGAAAAAACTTGGTCTCAATCGACCTTGTTTTATGCATATTGTTCACATGCCAATTGACGTATCTGTCAGTTTACAAACAAATAGTATGCAAAATCATAAGGTTCCGGACCCTAGTAATGACTCGTCACACCAGCCGCAAAATTTAGTGTGTTGTATGGCAACAGGTTCTCTAAGAAGTTGATCCGTGCCAAGTATTTTAAATGTATTACGAAGAGTATCTGAAGGTTCAAATTTTGTGAATTTTACAAACACTGACTTTTGAATCAATAATATGTCTATAATAATTACTAACCAGCAAGATCCGTCAAACTTTGGCCTTCAATAGCAGCCTTCAATTTTCTAAGAGTTCTTCCCGGGAGACCTGCAGTAATCATAGGAATCGTCTCGCTTGTTTGTGTTAACATTTTATATCCGAGTTTTCGTAGTTGTTTAAAAGTTGGGAAATTCAGCAATCGTATTGAGTCCGAGGAGATAAAGCCAATGTAAGTACAACCAAGGAAAATTACTGCTATTAAATAAATGCAGACGCACATTCTTCGATGTGAATATTCAGGGGACTTTCCCAGAATCATCCAGAGTAGGTCCACACTTTTGAAAAGGTTTTTGTAAATGAATGCATACGCAGCACAAACAAACGCGAGACACATCCAAATATCCAATGCGACGCCTGTTATAAATGGAAAGTCAAAACCCATCAGTTTATCTTTGTTTAGACAAACTAACGTCTCTATTACCATCTCATTTGCTTGTATTATCGTATCCCGTTTGATAAGTTGTTGGTTTGGAATGCTGAAAATCGATTCTCCAAAGTTTATGTTGAGAAACCAGTCTTGGTGATATGTTGACACGCGCCTGCCAAACACTCGAGTGGTGACATTAAGCAGTTTCTGAAGCATGCCTGTAATGAAAATGGGGCTGATTTTGCAATCAATTGGTATTCCAGTTGGATCTTTTGTGTTGGTTAAGATAATGTTTCACTTCGAAGTATCTTCAAGCAGTTTCTCCTCTGCGCCGATTGTTCCGTCTTTTTTATTGCAGAATAAATACCAAAGTGTTCCCGTGCCCATTTTGATTCAGCTCTTGCTGGCTGATGGACTACCGTGAGTGAAATATCGAATTGAATTTTTTCAAGTTGGTTCATTTTGTTTGGACAGAAGGTGCAAAATATTTTGAACTTTTTCCCCATCTGGTAAAATACCAAGTCGGCTTGAAAAGGGGCATGATTAGCGTCAAATAGTGACTCCGTTGTAAAACCTTTGATGACTTCGTCCTCAAAATCCAGCCGTTCTCTTGGAACCAGGTAGAGTGCATACTCGGATGTTCCGAATCCTGATTGCCCGATTGCTTCCATAGTTTCGTCCAATGTTGTTGTAAGAAGTAAGACAATTAGGCAGGTTGACCTATATTTTTGAGTGAAGCGTAGATACCCTTGCTTCATTGTAATACTGTCGTCGTCTAATTCGAATGAGAAATTAAGATAAACCAAGTTGTGTAGAGTATGGCTATGATTGAGATTGAAATTTGAAAGTGGGTTGGGGTAATTTGTATCATTGGTAACAATGATATTAATAAAACAATCAGTGTTTAACTGAAAAGGAATTTGCAAGTCAAATGCTGCCGTGAGGAGGGACAACAATGGAATTACAAAAAGCAAAAATCCCATTTTTAAATTTGATTTTCTTTTTTCAACGAAGGAAAGTACTTAAATGAAAGTTGGCCGTTCTTTAAACTTGTCGACAGATTTTTATAAGATTTTAGAAGCTTTAATAAAACTTTCCTCCAGGTAACGTTTCTTTAAACTCTTTCAGAAACCTTTTTTTGTATTGCTTAATCTACAAAAGTCCATTTTTTAAATTTCGGTCGCATTCGTTTCACAAGTAGACTGAAACTGACGACAGTTTCGGGGATAGTTAAAACCAGATATTTCTACACAATACTTAAAACAGTATATGTGAAAAGATACCCTTTTCCCCACCTCTGCACACCAACAAGTATTTTCAAATTAAGCCAAGTACTTTTAAAAATCCAACACGTATATTTTTGCTTTTTAACACATGGGCTACAAGTTTGCATGTCAGAACTAAGGACTGAAGCAAAAAAAGTAATTATACAAATGATTATAGTCATTTGTATGTCAACCAGAAAAAAAATCGAATAAAACAACCTTTTTTGCTCATATGTAGACCGATGCTCGAAACATTTTCAAACATGTGAAATGCCAAGCAATCGCTTAAAACCTCATCACGCCCAACACTTGCACGAAAGCTTCTTGGTTTAATACTTGGCAGAACATTTACTTAGTAAATCTAAAGAACTACTGATCTTATAACTAAAATTCAGTATATCATTTTTAGGTAGACCTTTGTTTAAAAAAATTATTTTGGGTAGGTGATCATAAGATTCTATCAAAACATTATGTTCTATTACTTAAACAATTGAACTCATGGCAGCAGATATAACATTTACATGCTTTCTACCAAACGTCAAAGCTGTTCGTCTTTCAAGCATAACTCAGTTGATAATTTTTATAAAATGGTGTATTTACATTTAAAATCTACTCTAAATAATGGTAATTTTTTACAAACCTTTGATTACCCAAATCTACTTCACTGGTTCTCAATTTAATATATACTAACAAGATAATGTTTGGCAAATTTTTGAACGCCAAACAACTAAAAACAGGTTAACATTATTAAGGTGCTTTTGTCAGTCATGTTGTGTCAATTTTTTATAACCTCACGGAGCTATTCAATTATAAGAAATGGATATTCAAAACAATTATAAATTCATTAAATTGTACTTTCGCAGGCAACCGAAAATTTACTCCAGCTTTGAGTGACAGGTTGGCAGCCTCCTATTTCATGTAACTTCTGAAGTTTTTAAGGTACCCCTCACAATCTGTATTTAACTTACGCTTTGTATGAGCCCTTTTGCTTCTTCCGAATAAAGGAATGTTAGTTTGGAAATTGGACGAAGTTTGGCCATGAAGCACAATAATTTAAATATCATTTTATAAGCTTATGTGAGGTAGGAAATTTTTAAGGGAAGTTGTTTATCATACTATACAAAAACAGATTTGCTCTTTTCAGGTACTTTTAAAAAAACAAGACACATCATAATTCTTTACCTGATGTACGAGACTCAAGTTAAAACAGTTTTTGTCCTCCTTCTACACTTAAACGTTTTACTTTAAGTACCTTTCGATCCAAACGGGAAACTCCCAGTAATGTAGGTAGAATTCAGATACCTTTTTTGCTCACATAAACTAAGAACTACCTTAACTTTTTCTTAAATATTTAGTTGGAATCGATTGTTGGAAATCTGTAGAAACAAGCGATTTAAAGTAGTAGCAAAGCATTAAAATGTTCCAGTTCTTTTTCTGATGTGGTGGCCTACAACGGTATATTTTGCAGTCTACTCCATTCAAAACCTGTCAAAAATGTTAAACATATTCTAAGCAGTTAATTAAATTCAACACAACATGATATCGAGCGGGTTAAAGCTACTCATCATACGTCTCAAATACATGAACTTGTGCCCAGGAAATCTGTATACATGGGACAGCAAAAAATGCCAACTTGTCCGATCAAACCCGTATCAAATCCTCAGCGTGTACGGTTAAAAATTTTAAACTTAAAACCACAATCTGAAATTTAACTAATGATTTATTATTTTACTAGAGCTGGTGCAGCATTTCAAGGTTTTTTATTTTGTATCGTGCTCGCCGTCCGTCTGTATTTTTGCCTGACATTTGTACCGACGATGACGACGCGGAAGTGGATGAAAAGGAACTAGCAAGAGAGTTCGGAAGCACAATGATCTTAGTTGGAGAAGTAGCCTTGTGCTTCTGTCTCATCTTTCTTGCTGCCGTGTGCACCCTGCAAATTGATGAATTCATCTATCTTATGAATCAACTACTCGCTTATAATAAATGGCTGTTGGGTAAAACATTTTTTTATATTGTATTTTTTTATCAGGGGTTTAAGTATTTTTCTATATTTCAGATTGGATGAAAGCAAAAAACATTGAACTGGACGCCGCTCATAAAAAAGCAATGCGAATCCTGGAAATTCAAATGTATCTCGTGTTCGGAGGGGCCATGATACTCCCTGTGGGACTGTCCTTGTCGTTGTTTCACCCGATCGAGCCAATGCATCGGTTGGTTGAAGACTGGTTTGAGGTTAAAATAGGGTTCCATGGAGTATTCATTTTTATGTTCATTTTCTGCAATGTTTCCCTCACCGGTTGTGCAAATATCATAGTAATCCTCTGCTGGAACATATCGTTCTACTACATCCTTTCTACCACTTGTCTCGAGGATCTAACCCCGGAATCTGTGAATGGGCGAGCTACTGACAAAAGATGTAGCGTGCTCACCCAAAATTTTGGGGTATTGGAAGACAATGAAATCGTCAAGATGTACAGGGCTCAAAGGGTATTCAACGTTCTCATGAATAAATTCTACTCATCGGTATTGGTCTCCTTTCATCATGTAGCGGTGATGGCTGTTGCCGCAATCATGATATTCTTCGCAATCAAATTCCCAGACATGGTGTGGGATGGAGGGATAATTGTTCCAACTGTCGTCATTCTCTCAGTTGTTGCTCCTATGGCGATCATCGGCTTTCAGAGTACAATGTGTGGACATCTCGTTGACATTTCGGATGACTTCAAAGAGCGAACGGGAAAACTCACGTCGAGGAAAAATTTGCTCCCAAAATTTGCTAAGAGTTGCGACTCTTTCTTCATTCAGGTGGCGTATCCCTTCTATACTGTTCACAGGGAGACTTTCCTCTTGTTCACCAGTCAAGTTGTTGATTACACAATCAATCTTTTGTTGTGGTAGGTTGTTACTATGGTAAGTTTACGTTTAGTGTAGTTCTAAGTTGCTTTAGTTATATACATTAATAGAAAAAATCAATTCCGAAATGCGCATTTTAAAATTTTACTCGCTTTTATGTTAGGTAGTTTATATATTATTTCAAAATGTACCTAAAGCTTTCCCACTGTAAGCGATTGGTTAGTTGGATAATTTCAAGTATGTTCATGTTTTTAGGTGTTGTTTGATACTTATGTACCTGATATAAATTAGAGAATTAAAGTGTAAAGTTTCTTGACTTCTTAGCTAGCACCTAAGTTTAGCATAACGTACGTTTGTGTTATTAGTTACGGGAAATGGCTTGTTCCGAATACGATAAAGATAATTTGAAATCAATAAAGTTGAAAATTCTTAAGTGGACAATTGGCAAAATTTTTAAATACAGAAAATGTAGTCAATACAAACTGGACAAATGGTGTTTTTTATGCATAATATGAAAATGAGCCCGGATGGAATTTGATATATATCACTTGGCATGTGAGTGTCAATATTGATAAGGCATTTGTAAATGATAAAATGCAACCCCATCCAACTATATATTAAGTTAGTAAAATATTTCAATTGTATTATTATTCAAAGGTTTATTCAATCATAATAATTCATATGCAGTTTTTTAATTGCAAACAATTAAAATGGAAATAAACCAGTTTCTTTTCTGTAGCAAAAAGAAACACATTCTTATTGCTTTTCAATATGCTCTTTAAGTTGAGCATGAAGTACTGATGGACTTTCTTCATCGCTTATTTTCCCTTTGCTCCTCCGGTTGCTCTTCTTCAAGCTTTCACACCTCAGTTGGAATCTTGAGCTTGATGACGCTTCATTTTTTCTTCAAATCGCATTTTTTTCACGAAGATCATCTCGAATGTCTCCAACCATTTCTGCAATCTCCTTTTCAAGTTTTCCGATCTTCACACACGTTTCCTTTTCATATTTTTCGGCCATTTTGGAACTCTACTATTTCGGCACGCTCCCGTTTTCAAAATTTTGAATCGCTTCCTCACGCTCTTTTTCAAATTTTCGGGCTCTTCCTCACGAGTTCTCTCAAGTCTTGCTTGCTGGCACAATTTCGGAGTTTTTGAGCCAGTGCATCGACAGCAGCCTTGTGATCCAACACTGTTTAAAGTATTGATTATGTTTATTAGAAAACTAGTAAATGTTGTTCTTTTCGCAACTTTATCTTTATGGAGCATTGCCAAAAGCGACTGACTTTCTAAGTAATCATAACAAACCAAATAAACAATGAAGATTTGAGCACTACTACAGCATGACATTGAGTATAAACCAAAAAGTATTGCATATCAATGAGTCTTTTGTATATTTCAAACATTAGTACAATAGTTTATAGTAGTTATTTTGGCATTTCAAGCGAAACCAATTATATAAACTCTTTTTTGACTCCGGAGTGTCTACTTACGTCGGTGATAACGTATCAGTGATAAGTCATCAGTGACGATTTTAATCCTAGCTCCCTGCTCAGCATGTGTAAGAAATATTGATTTAAATTAAGACTTCTAACGAAAGTTTTAAATACATAGTCACTGATAACTATGTGATTATTTCATCATAATTTTATCGAAGGCCTTAAAAAGCCGGGTAACCTTTTTAAGCATTTTCGTCGATTTAAATTGTCAAAGCGTCCTTGTAAATTTTGGGTCGACCATCTCTAGGCCTTGATAGTAGCAATTTAAAATGGACAAGGACGGTCCATGTGAACTAAAGTCTTTGGAATGTCAAAAACTCATAAAAGTAAGGTATTACTTTAGACAGATTATGCCGACCTATGATTATGTTTTGGTTGGTGTTGCCTTAAAATACTTTTATCTACAAAAAAAATAAAGGTGATCCGGTCTAATGTGTAAGGGGACTTGAACCGATATTTTTTTAAGAAGGATTTGCAAATGCATTTATATTTTGTACTTACTTTGATATTTTAACTTAACTACTGATTAATAGTAATGATTTATTATCATATGCAAATTTAACGAAAAATGACTGATATATGCAAATTTTCACGAACTTCTTTTGCAAGAGTTGAAGTTGCGGATACGTCATCGACACTCGCCCCACTTGGTTGAACATCCTGGTTATCTTCCTCTTTTGTATTCTCACCACCTTTCTCTTTTTCCACTCGTGGAACTTCTCAGCCATAGTTGACTCTAGTCGTTAATTTATCAAAACCTTTTAAAATTTTTGAATTTAATCGAATAAATATTCACAGCCAAAAGTTCTTTGTGTTACTACCAGCTTCTCTGCCACCAACTAAAAGTAGGGACGTGGATGGAACAAGAAGCAGAGTGTGGTTGTGACACGTAAGCAATATTGTCTACTATCATCGTCCGCTACCAAAGTGTGCGGAAACATAGCATATCTCAGCAATACTGGCCCATGTTAATGTAGACAAATTCACGGGCTCCCAGTGTACTTCATTAAAATGTATTCTTCCCACGCTAAAAAAGACATGTAATTAATATGAATAGTGTAACACTAGGCAACTACTATTAGATTCTTTTTCACTTCAAACACAATGCCATGCCACCCAAAGTTTTCTCAAAGTCATAAATACTTATCCTATACAACATTTAAATGAAGTACGAAAATAACTCAGACATTTTGTTGTCTTCGGTGTATTTTACACACCTACGTAACAAAGCGATTGGAAATAGAGGAAGGTAATCATGCATAAATTGAACCCATCAAATTGCTTGTCGATGCTATACAATGTAGAATTACTTGAAAACTACATATGCCAATCTGAATAAATCGAGCATATGCTTCTTTGTGGTATTGTTTGTCGTCAACGATGGTAGTCGTATCGAACAAACGGTACCAATGAGCGGTGATCAGGGAAAAAATCTGCCGGGTTGGGCAAAATATTTAAGACTCCAATTTTTTCTAACCTTTTTCCTTAATGCACATCTTTTCCTTGTCCGCCAAGCGAATATTTGTTGTGACGGTTGTACTAATAGATACATTTCATAGACTGCTTACAACGAGTGAATTTAAAATAATTTACTTCAATTATTAGTTTTTCTATTCATTTGCTATAATTTTGCCCAAAAACAACTCTCCAAATGTCTGGTAATCTTTCAGAAAGTTTATCTTGTGGTTTTTTCATATTTGGGTTGCAATATTATTCTAAATCGCATTCTGAATTAGTAAGAAGGTATTTTAGTCTTAAGAACATTAGGTTCCTAATGTTATGCATAATGCTACAACGTACGTAATAGTGGCAGTTCATGCTCAATTAAAAATGTGTTTTTCAAAAATCCAAAAATTCCTAAAATTGACCTGCCTTGCAACTATGTAGCGTAACGTTTTACTACTTTTATAAACTACATTCGGTACACTATCCTACAGGTGTGTGTATGTTACTTTACTTATTAAAATTATTTACCTACAAGTCTTTTGAAAACCCAATCATCAAGCTAGTTAACGCAAAAACTCAGCCATTATTTACTACATTAGTTGAATTTCCTACAGTAAAAATGTGTTTTAAATTTAACAAAGCTGTGCTCATTACAAATTTGATTCTAATTATTCTGATAACAAACATGCGTTCTATTTTTAAACTACTGCATCAACAGTAAGCTGACAGTTTGGTTTATGCAAAAGTCTAGCACAACAAAAGGAGTTAGCTCGTCAACATAATTTACAGAGCCAACGTTACACTTAAGATGCGTAAATGAGGATGTGTACCGATGGATCCATTTTCTTTGATTTGTATTCCAGCATTTTGACGAAACTAATTTTTTGTTGTTTTCTTTAAATGCCCCTGAAGCCGCATACATTTGACCCATTACAGTATTGTATATTAACAAAAAGGCAACCGCATTAAGCCCCACTGTTAGAAACAACATCAATTCCGGAAAGTGATTTGATTGCCAAGTGAAATCATCGAGAAGAAGCTAATCACAAGCCCCGTCATCAACAACATTGTATGAGCAATTATTAGCATATCTTGTTGCACCAGGTTGTAGTAGCGGTTCAAAACTTGGATTTTAAGGTAAACTGGTAAATATTTTATTGCTGTTTTAGGTTTCCTTTCCATTACCGCATCAATATATTGAACGTAACGGCGCAAGAGTAAGCTTGCAATAGAGAAAATCAGCAATGAAAATGGCAACATCGCAGATGAATCAATTACGATCCAAAAAACAATTACGCATAATACAACCGTAACAAATTAGGATAATGAAATAAATCAAAACTCCGCATTCCGGATTCACAAAATATCCTAATGGTGGTCACACTACAAGGTTTTAACCACATGAGTAGAACGAATGAAACGGTATTCAAAAAGGGATAGCTTATTCCACACAGCAGTATAATTCTAACAAGTTGCTGCTGATTTCCTTTCAAATTATTGGTACCTAAAATATCATCAACCAAAAATATATTGCTTTCATTTTTTTTTTCTAGAAATATAATTAGGAACATCTTACCTTTAAATTTTACTTCTTCAAATTGCACAAAAATATTAAAGATTTCTTTTAAATTTTCTATTCGAGAGAGTAAAGCCACTTGGTGAATATGTAAATGAATCCTGCAAAACTAAAAAGTATTTCCTTGCAGCTGGACCCCCAAACTAATTTCATTCCAACGTGTAACAGTTGTGTGAACAAAATGATGACGTAGATTGATGTACTACTATTTTAATGCTGACATTCTCAATTGATATTTCCCACAAACCATTAGTTTCTTATTAGATGTAGTTTTAAAGGCCAGGTTCCAGCAGATGTTGAAGCCTTAACTGTACCTTAATAAAACTAAACAAGTTATTCTGAAAAAGCATTTTTTTCCGTTTGACCTGTAGTGCTGAGTTAAGTTTTGCATGTAAGGATTACTGCTAAATTTATGGCGTGTGTTGATTAATGAAAAGGCAGTAAATATTGATGTTATTTGAGGAGCGCCAGCTAGATCTTTCTATAACAATTTACTTCTAGTGTTGGTCCCACAATTCTTCCAAAACGAGCCGTGCAAGCGCCAAGTATTATTAAAAGTTTGCATGGCGCATGGCAGTGACAGTGGTGACCACGGAAAAAGCTACGTATTATTCAGCGTCAACATCACGATTTTGCTTGTCAACTGCCATACAAAAACTGAAAGCACTCAGCTGTCAGCTGTAAAATTTCGACAGTGATTTTTGTCATCGATTAGTTTCATTACCTTCAATAAAACTGGTGTGAACGATAAAACTTCAAGAAAATGGAAGTGACACAAACTGACACGGTTTGAAGGACAAAATTCTACCTAACCTTATCAATAAAGTCAAAACTAAAAACTGCTGCTGGATACTCGCTTTCTAGCGCTTGTAAAATGTCAGTTTTCAAATCAAAAGCCATAACAAGCGAAATCGACATTTTAAATGATATTCCAAAAAAATGAGCTGGCTGTGGTTTGTCTTTTGAGTACCAGGGCGTCAGTTTAATAACCTATTACGTGCGAAGTTAACAATCAAATTTAGATGACCATGAAACGCGTTACGATTTTTAAAACTCCTTTACCGCGTGTCCAATTTCAGTGTCCTTCCTCTGCACCTGCGACTTATAACTCATCTTTTTGTCATGAAAATTATGGAAGGACTAACAAACCCTGCACATTATCAGACCTCTATGAGCCAATGAGGACTCGTTCCTATTTCAGCCATTACTATAATACGAAAACAAACAAATCGATGCCCAGGAAAATGGTTTCGTGGGCGTCCAACGCGCATTTCTTCCGGAACCCATAAATTCCCATTTTGAAATTCTAGCGGTCCGACAAGTTGCCCCCGAACAATGCGAACGAATTTATCACGCACGTGCCCTACACCTACGAAGCGGGCCCCCTTCAAAAAAGAGTGATGAGCCTCAAAAAAATAATGCCATCAACTTTCTCAAAATTCCCGACTTTTTTTAAATTTTAGGGTTCCCCACAATCCCGACAACGCACGTTGTGGCGCGTCGTAAAACTTTCGCCACCCGAACAAAATCAGGGCTCTAACAAGTAGACAACTAAACATAGAACAGCCAGGCTATCCAACTACCATGTCGTTGTGAGACTTAACTAAAACACGCAAGAACAAGATTTGAGCCTATTTAGAATCGATTGTGTTCAAATTCTACCGCTCAGCACCGCAACATAACATCATTACCCTAAGCTGATCTTTAATTTCAGGCTGCCTTTGATACCGACAGTTCTGTCAGCGCTCGGATAACTCACGACCCAATTTGGTTTCGTTAAAGTAATCTCCCAGTGATACATTTTGTATTTATGAAAGTGTATAAATAAATTATATCCGAGCCTCCCCACATTGTCTATAACTTATCAGCACCCGCCGCCAGAAGAGACGAAGTAGGGCTCGTTTAATCGCAATTAACTTCCAATTACACGTGAATCCGAATTGAATTGAAAGATAGGCTTTTAAAAAATATTGAGTATTCGAGGAGGTTTGAATTGTCAACTTACAAATATTCAAAGATTATTTGTAAAAAACATGACTAAGATAATCTCAGCCTTAACTGCACTTGAAAATGTGAAAATTGACAGCAAATTTCCTCATAGAGATAATGCACGACGCTTGGTTTTGCTCTCCTGCAAACGTTCTATAGTATGTGGTCTGTACTGTCTTACAGTCAGTCATAAATACAGTCAACTCTCCTATTTAAGGGCACCCGAATTATATATTATAACGTGTTCACTATACAGAGTGTCTTAGAAATCCCGACAATTGTAGTGAATTTAAGAAATTTAGAAATATTTTCACTAAACATCCGCAGTGAAGCTTCGTTCAAGATATCGCTATTTATTGACGGTATCGTGCTTAACGTTTTACATGTCGTTTCTCCACCCCAAAATTTGTTCTAAAACATCCCCGTAAAGCCTTAGAATTTGTTCAAACAATTCCATTTAAATTTTAGTCACAAATTTGGAACAATAGCCAGGTTGTGCTCTAAAAGAGTATCTAACATAGAGTGTGATGGTGGCGTGCTGGGTAAAACTCAAAATGTCTACTATCGCGAGCCTGCTTCTAATTGAGCGTCCTACAGGGCGGAGTCTCACGAGAATACATTGAACTCGAAGGCAGGACGCCTCCACAGCTCGGTCGCCCCACGCAAGAGGTGCCCTTAATGGGTGCTTCTTATGTCGAGAGTTACTGTATTTAACATTCTATTGTTTTTATCTATTTAGGTTTACACAAATGAGTTTATAGCAAAATAGTATGCATTCCTTCAAATATGTTGCTAACTTAAGAGTTGATAACTGGAAATGGTTGACTGGTGGCTCAATACTCCTACACTTGAGGTGAGATTTGATCGAAGTTGCAAGGGGGCGGAAGTGTAGTTCTTTATGGTGCCAGACAGGCTAGCATTTTTAGTACATTTAATTTGTTAGCTAATATAAAATTTCGTACTCAAACTTACTCGAACGTACGTTCCGTGGTTAGCGTTGAGTCTAATAATTTACAATTGAAAAAATTGCTTGCATGCGTCACAGTGCTGAGCGCTAGAGGCGACGTTTGCTAGTGGAGTGGAGGGAGGGTTGAAGTGGAGGGATTGCCAGCAGTATGAAGTGTGAAGTTGAAGAAATGTCTAGTGCGAAGATTCAAGCTCTGGAATTGAATTGCGAAATTGGAAAATTTGCGGGTGGTACTGAAGTTCGAGACGCGAGTAGCTCGTAAGGACAGGAACGTATCTGAAGGACATAACCATGATGCAGGTGATTTGACCGCACAAGAAAGAGGGATGGAGGTGGTTTAACTTAGACGTTACCCCTGACGAGTAGGATGCGATAGAGTGCGCGTAGTTGTCAGGTTATACACTACTCTGAATAAACACGCAAGGAAAAGTTTGAAGGTCCATTAATATTATTCCCTTTCAAATTCCGCTTGCGATAATGCGATGGGTGTGAATTTATTTAGTAGAAACTACAACTATTATATGTTCCGAAATTAGTGTTGCGTAGCCTACATATCAACGTATGTGTATCAAGAGGTGGATCAGACGAAGTATCCGTAAGAATGTCGGCTGTCTAAATTAAAGTCCATCGTTAAACAAATCTGAAATTTTATTTGACAAATTATGAATTTGAGATCTGCTCTACTGTATACCAACGTTCACATTATTGTGCGTAAACAAAACGTAGAAATTTACTCGACTATTTAAATATTGCTTACAAATCATTCAGGCACATTACTCTTTCAGTTTCCATTCGCTTGCATAGAGGATTTATCATCAGTAATCAGAATTAACATGCAGAAATAATAGCCACAAAAACACCCCATCCAATACAGTGAATCAATTTTACACTAAAAAACTTAAACTAAAACCAAAATTAATGGATATGCCTTGATACGTAAAAATGACTACCATGGAAAACGCGGGTTGTCTCAAACGCAAAATACGTTGCTTGAAACTTTTCGGGAGACGACACAGATTCATCTGGAACGAATACAACTCCGTTTCAACATCGACTCTGACGCAATGTTATACTAGTGCAATGTGTTTTACTCACTTTTAATTCCCACATTTGGAAAGCCAGATTAAAAATACTCTTAAATCAAACGATAGTACAAAAATTCGGGACATAGAATACCAAAACATTTTAAAAGCAAATGCTGAAATCCGCATGCATACCAAGTTCACACCATCACTTCTTGCTTACTTATTCCTGATACACATTTCCAGCACAAGCTAATCAAGGAATACACAGTTTGCAAAGACGATGCGAATGTGAAACAACTAACTTGTCCGTGCTCCAACCGTAATTCTTGTGGAAACCAAATGCCACAATTGGGCCATCAAATCCAAGCAAAAGATTAGTTGAGACCTTTACACCACCATCTCTCTTGATTTTTGCGAATCCGATTAAAAACTTCGTAGCATTAGGTTTTTTTCTGGACAAAATGGAATGGAGTTTCACTGGGATGGTCCGAGAAAGTTCAGCCTGTATGTTGTAACCCCTTAAAGCGCTACCAAGGGTAAGATAGGGGCCGATTGCAACCCCGTGACGTTTTTGGGAACAACATCACACATGAAATGATAAAAATATGTTCCGGTCAATGAAACCCCTAAAAGAAAATAAAAAAATCGAATTTCTTTTGCAAATCCCAGAAGTTGAGTAAAACCGGAAGCAGTGTGCAATGAATAACAATATTTATAATATTACTGACAGTTTAAA
>LJIJ01003590.1:0-18297 GCA_001718145.1 Orchesella cincta | reverse complement strand
ATCCCACACTGTTTCCGACGCTGGCTCAGAATGCCCCGAAGATGTACTTTCTGAAGCAGATTTACATGACCCAGTTTTGATCCTCTGCACCAGCGGAACCGCTGGAAAATCAAAGGGCGCTGTTTATACCAACCTCCAAGTCTTGGCTTTCACAATTGGCACTTCAAATATTCCCTTCAACGAAGCCCCAGCCCTGCTCGTCCTCCGTTGCACCCATGTTCTTGGCTTGCTATTCCCAATTCGCAACCTCAAAGCTGGAGTCTGGTCCGTTCTGATGCATGAGGTGGAAAAGACACACATTTCAAAGCGGTTGACAAATACCAACCTCAACTCGCTTTTGGATTTGCTACCTTCCTCGCTCTCTTGGCCACTGATCCAGAAGCCCAGAAATATGATAGAAGTTCCTTGAAGTAATTATCACTGGTGGGATGGTCCTCACTGAAAAGTTTTACAAGGAGATGATGACGCTTCCAGGGGTCAGGTGCGTTTTTAACGGTTATGGAATGACTGAATGCGCCGCGCTGACAACTACCATTGACCTATCCGGGCTGTCCAATGGCTACAAACTTATGCCAAACATTCCACCCCTCAGTTGTGGTAAACTTTATCCCAACACCAGGCTGAAGGTTCTTGATCTTGAGACCGGAAGAGCTTTGGGCCTGGACAGCAGGGAGAAATCGCAATCTGTTCCCCTATTCAATGCTCAGGTATTGGAAAGGAACGAAGGAAAACAATGAACAGTTTCAGGATGGATGGATGCGTACAGGGGATCTTGGTTATTACGATTCCCAAGGATTTGTTTATGTTGTGGATAGGATAAAGGAGACCTTCAAATATTTCAATTGTCATGTAAGAACCATTTTCATAATTTTTTTTATACTGAAAATATTTTTGAAATGCGGAATGCTTATGTATTTTTCTTCATTTTATGACAGATCTCTCCAGCTGAACTTGAAGAGGTGACCTTAACTCATCCCTCCGTTGAGGAGGCAGTTGTTGTGGAGTTCATGATCCAAATGGAGGAGACAGAATACCAAGAGCTTTTGTCGTTTTTAAAGCATGGAATCGAATCTGATGATTTTGAAGCCCTCCAGGATGACATTAGAATGTTTGTTGATAGCAAAGTAGCCTCCTACAAAAGGCTTCGGGTGGCCTTTACATTGTTCCAGCTCTACCCAAGAACAAAACGGGAAAAGTCTCAAGGGCAGAGATTGTTTCGTTAGCGGTTGCTGCAGCGGCTTGCTAAACTAGTTATATTTGTAAAGCTTTGTTATTTTCTTAGTAGCGCATGGTGGGCATATCGAAATATTCTTAAATTTTTATACGAATACCACTTTGATGGTTGTGATGTGTACATATATTTTTTTATCTCAGAGTAAACCAAATAATTTGAGCAATAAAATCACTTTTGATTGACTAATTTTCATATAATGCTTTCGTGAATGAACAATTTACATGCATCCAAAAAGCTAGTAATATATTGGAGTCCTACACGCAGGGAATAAATGCTTGGTATTTCCAATTACTAGAGTCAAATTAAAATTTTGTTCAAGAGCAAATCAACCTGTCAGTGTGAGTATGATTGCTTGTTGCCCGTCAATCAAACCTTTTTGGGAAAGCCGATAAAATATTGTAATCAGTGTTATTCTCATTATGTACGATATAAATAAAGTTTACATTAGTGTATAAGTTTGTTGCATAAATGTAGTGAGAAAAAATATAAAGTCAATATATTTATAACAGTTAGATAATAATCAGATCAGAGCACAAAAGATGTAAAGTTTTTATGTTTTAACACAGGAGAACTGTTCGCTTAATAAATCAGATGTAAATTCATTTGTGTACTCACTTAAATCTGCAAAGCGTGTAATTTTGCTACGTTAATATATAATCATATTATATCACTAAAAAATTGCATATTTAAAACTACCAATTTTAACACATCACTGATATTTCTATTTTGTTGTCATTTAATATCGCAGGTTTTGAGGTTTGGCAATTACCCTTCTTACATTTGTATGATAAAACCAAACACAATGCCCTTTACTTTTATCAAAGTATTCTAGGCTTGTGAGTTGAGAACTGTTTCTTGACCGAAGATCTCTTTATAATTTTTAAAAACAACAAATATTCAATCAAAATTTAATATTTATCACAACCTAATTGTCTTGTTTGATTATGACTTATTGTGTATTTTATAGACAGTAGTTGTATGCTAGTAGTCAACGAGTATGTATTGGAAGTTTGAGACTTATCGTCATAAATAAATAAACGTAATTAAAGTGAAGAAATAACTTGCAGATTTTTACATTAGCATCAACAAGTTGGTAATGTTGTTGAGCAAAACGAATAAATATTCTACCGGAGAATACCGTCTAAATTCCAATGAGCTCCTGTCCCCGTAATAAATCCTGATCCGGTCTTTTCCTGTCCACACTTTTGACATCACCTTTTGGCTCCAGCAATTCTTTTGTTGTTTCTGTATTTGTTTGCAGCAAGTTTGAACTAGTTCTTGACTTGCTTCACAAATTCTTGCAGACCATTTTGCATACATGAACACAACCACTGTGCTTACAGAAAACATCATCGTAAAGAGCAAAGTAATGACTGGTGAAAGCTTTTCCCATCCAATAATTACGACGACAACTTCGGGACATAAGAAAAATTGGGATCCAGCCATCGCCAAAATTCCTCCACTTTTTAGGAAATAATGCATGTTTTTAAATATTATTTGTAGTTGGGTGTAAACATTTGAATTTTTGACGACCTTGTGATCTTGAATCAACGCATGAAGCTCGTGTATAACACTTGAAGTAATGAAAAGGGGCATAAGGCACAGAATAGAAGAACATCTGACGTATTCAATATAAACTGTAAATGTTAACAGGAACCTCACCGCAAATATACCAATTGAGCCGGCAAATTTTTCGGATTGAAAAATTTGGAAGAGGTAAAAATACGGATCTAGTCTATAGGTACATACACAAAATGCTATTATCGGAGCAGGAAATGTGAAGATAACTAGTAGAACAGCAGCAAGTATACCGATCCAATCAATATGGCAATGGTTGGTTTGCCTTGGCCATTGGTTTCTGGCTGAAAATATTTAAAAACAAAATTTGTTTATAAAACTGCTGTAATGAATGAAATACAAAGGACTAATAATACGTACCATGTCTCCTTTGCGATTCACATAAATCAAACAATGCATTTATTGCAGGTATTTCTTCAGGATACCTGAAAACAATTGCATACATCCAAAATAAGGCTGTTCCTATCCCAAAAATCACGGCATAACAGGCTTTTGGAACCAACGGAATTCTTAGTATGACATTGAAGTGATCAAGGATAATTATCAGAAAACAAGGGAACGTGACTGCTGAAATTGCAATCAATTGAAAGATGATGGTTCGAATGTAATTAGATGAAGTAATCGCAATACCTTTGTTGGATTTTATTGTGATCTTAAGGAACGGGTTGAACCAAAGTCGAGTTAACCAAAAATCACCTTTAATAGCAAATTTTAGCAGTGGTGTGCAAAGTGAGTTTTCCGATGGACGAAAAATTTGTCTAAGTTTTACTATGAATATTTTATACATTTTCTTGGATTTCACCTACTAAATAGACGACAGATAGGTAGCATGAACTCTTATAGTTGGACTGGTTCTGAAACTATTGGTTTTCATATATCAAACGTTTCGTTATTATCTGTTATGCGTGATTCATTTAAATTGGTTTTAAACACAAACGTACTTAATTTAATTATAAAAAATTTCAAGCAATTTTAAAATTTAGGTATCATTACTTTCTTGGGCTTTTTTTAAAAATTGAAATGGGTTTTCACATGAGATGTGTGCAATTTAAATCGCCAAATTGTGTGGACCAATATGTGCCCCAACAGAAAATTGTTTTATGGATGTAAGTAGTTCCATAGTTCCGTATTTTAGAAATTAGTCATCAGTTTATATGTAAAGTTTCAGAATTGTTAGTAAGTATTGAAAAACGGTCAAATTTCAAAATTATCGCCACTTAAAAATTTTATTTTTACTTAAACCCTACACATATCAAATTTCAGGATCAATTGACGTAAAACGTTTTTCGGTAATTCGAGAACATGTGTGCTTATTGTGCATTAGACAAGTCAACTTGTTTTAAGTTTCAATAGTTATATATAATAGAAACTGATTTGAAAATCATTCTTAAGAACTTAAATATAACCAGTTTTACCAGAGAATTCGAGCATGTGAACATAAGTTTACATCGCAACATTAATACACGGTTTTCCAAATCATTTTTAATTTTCCAGACGCAGGTCGCAGTTAATGTTACTACACATACTTACATATCCATGTCACTGGTGAAAAATAATTTCCTTACTGATTTACAAAAAGTCAATAAAACGATTACGTTGGTAAGATTTTACATTTAAACAAGTAAGCAGTGTGCAAGCTGGGGCAAATTTGATGTAAAAAAAGATGTCATAATTTTCTCCGACATTTTCTGACCAAAATTTGTTATGAAAGAAATAGTTGTTCGTTTATTTTATCCGTTATACCGTGTGACTGTGTAATTTAGATTCTTTAGACAACGTGAATTATAAAGTAATTGCTGGAATATTACTGGTGTGTATACAAATAAACCCGGCAAACCCGATGGAAAGAAGTGGTACATTAGAGGTTTAGCAAATTTTAAGCTGAACGTAAATGATGGAAAGTTGAAGCATATTATTGGCGATGTAAACCTTAGACTTAAGTTGGAACTATATAACCACTCAGATACAGCCGTATCAGAAATGTCGTCAATTTTTCAAAACTTATTGTTGAATTGACGGTAAAGATAACGCAAAGGTTTGTTTACACGAGTAAAGGAACATCTTTTTAAACACAGAAAATATAAGAGCGAAGTAGGAAAACGTTTATGTGTACGCTGTCAGGTCCCGATTTAAAAAAACCTCAATTGTCATACTGCAATATTTTAACCTCGTTAATCGTGTCTTATCCTCATCGAGTATCTCTTATCCTCCTCAATTATCAGTTAATCTCTTCCACTTGACACTACTTCCGTGGTTTTCCACAATTTTATATTGTGCGGTTCTAAATGGGCCACTGTGAGAGTTTGTTTTAATGCATAAAAGAATGTACTACAGACTCTGTAAAATGTCGTATGACAATCGTAAAATGTTCCGGACGGACAAAGTGATTCTTATAAAGTGGCTGCACCATTTAATAATAACTAGACATGCCAAAAAAGGAACCTTCAGATGAAACGACGCACTTGAAAGATAAAAACAAGTAAATTTATTTTGCATTTATATTGGGGTTCGTGGCCACAATGAGCTTATGCGTGGTCAGAAAGTGTAGCTCGTTGTGGCGCGCGTATTCAAAATTTGAAATAGTTATCCGTTTTGGAAACCCTCATTATACATAGATAATTACTAGGGTCCGGAGAAATATATTTAAAAACATGTATTATATGTATGCAAATATACCTGAAAATCGTCAAAATATACCTAAAAATCAGTAAAATATGACCATATATACCTAAAAACCCAAAATATGCAAAATATACCGGAAAAACTTGGTCTCAATCGACCTATTTTTATGCATATTGTTCACATGCCAAATGACATATCTGTCAGTTACGAACAAAAAGTATGCAAAATCATTAAGTTCCGGACCCTAATAATTACTATACAAATTTACTAGGCACTTTAAGTACTTGAGCATAATATTTTTCCATTTCATCTTAACTTTTCGTTCGTTTTTACGGAGAAAATCAGCTACAACTGTGATCTTCATATATTACTGATATTTCCATTAAAACGTTATATATGGATAATTATTTTCGGTTCATTGAAATAAAAACGGATAATATATCATCCAAAAGCTTGGCCTTAAGATAAGTCATTGTATCATAATTGGCATTTGCGACTTCGTCATCGCGTATGTTTACTTCAAATTTTAAAACGGGACGAAAAACGCATCGAATGAAAATAAATGTCACATAATTATTGAATAAGGTTAATAAGATACGATATTATCGATATATTTATTTTTTTATTTTCGTTCACAGTAGCAACAAAGCATGAATTCTAAACAATGGCAATTGTGTTGGAACAAAAACAGCAACGTGAGACTAAAAGTCTTTAAACTAACTCCGATCGGAAATATTTTCAACAACACACATTTTTCAAAGTGTCACGACTTTTTAAAATAATTTAAGACTAATATTCCATTAAATATATATTATAGCGATTTAGTTTCTTCGGAATTCCAAGCAAAATGCAAATACGCTGCAAATTGCACAACCTCCGCATATCAAAAGTATAAAAAGAAGTTTGGAAAAATTAATATAATCCGGCGGTAAACTTGCGGCATCAGAATCGTCCAACATTCTAAACTGAACAAAATGACGCCATATTGCGAGTTTATCCCACTGATTAAGCAATCCCGACTCGACCAACTGTCCCTGGGTCTTTAATGCCCAAAATCTGTTTTCCGTATTAAATTTCCAAAAAAAGACCGTTGGATTTAGAGTTTGTTCTAGCTGGTGACAGTCAAAATTTGAAGTGTGGTATTCTGTTTTAATAGTATGCATAATGACTCTTTTTGCAAATTTAGCCATACATTCAGCAATAATGGCTGCAAACTTATAGCGACTTTCATGTATTTTTCCTGCAAAATCGGAAACGAAACTTATATCGTTCAACAAGACAAGACTTTTGTTCATGCGATTTGAAAGCCCGTAAAGCTCAAAGTCAAAACTAAACCTTGCGTAAAAAATCTCAATGCTATTAGCAGTGGACCACATAATCTTGTACTTGGCGTCTAACAATTCCTTCATGGTTTTTAAAAACCCCATAGGTAATTCTACCGTCACATTACTTAGTAAAGCATTGGAATAGATAAGACAAAGGAAAGCTATCCCACAAGAATTAAAAAAGCTAGATCCAAATTTAAATTGTCCGGTTATCCGCTTCCAAGTCTGCTGGAAAATGCTGTAAATCTTGGCATCGAGTTTAAACGTAATTGCAGCAAAAGCTGTTACGCATACGGAAGCGACCCAAACCCCAAATGAAAATGGTTTGTACCAAATGTTATAATTTAAAAATGTCCCATGAATCCTATTCCCCTTCTTCATTGCACAATAGAGGATTGCCGTTGAGTCAAATCTTAAAAATTTAAACTGGTTTATGTACGAAAATTGTCGTTGAAAACTAGCCTGAAAATTTATTAAATACAGTATATGTTCAGTAGTTGTGTACGCGCGAAAAACTTGAAAAGTTTCGACTGTTTCTTCGGTGGTCTGAAATAGTTCTCCAGTTGCATTGTGGGTATTTGCAATGGTTAGCATTGCCATTATGTCCCCCATACAACTGTTTGAATTTTCATTTTCTAAACAGTGATTTATATCGGTTCTGAATTTCACGTCGACATATTGAAGAATATCTGCTACTAGGCTGGGAATCTTTTTTCTATTGGCATTATAATAAATAGAGCGGTGAAGAGAGTACAAGTTTTTACTAAAAATGTTTGATTTCCAAACTGGTATCGATGCATAGGAACAATAGCCGTTGCAAAGAAAGATTAATCTAGCTTCCTGTAAATTGTTAAAGACGGCCGGAACAAACACAACGATTTTTACTGCTGGAAACACAGGTAATGCTACTTCCCAGGATGAAATATTGTTGACTTTAAGTGGAAATTCTTCTTTCCAGTGAAGAAATAGAAATATTGTTCTAGATGGTACTAGACTGTTAGCAAATGTCGTTATTGTTTCTTTTGCAAAATGGCCTGCATTTTCACTAGAGAGTGTACTAACTACAACGTTAAATGTCTCAGAAAACTTGTAGAAACCTCTGTCAACGGTGAAATTGGACTCTCTAAAAGAAACGGTTCTGGACAAAATAGACGGCCCAGGTTGAACCAAGCTGGTTTTATTACTCGTTGTAACTTGGAAGTACAATATATATTGCTCCCACCATATATTAAGGTTCGGAAATAACTTGATAAGACAATCACCATCATTTTGGCTTGAATTTAAACCACTGCAAAAACTTAATGCAACTATGAGGTTGACAAATGATTTCGTGTTGTTGTAGAGCATTTTTACGCTATTGCTACCCAGAGGAGCGCTACAAGAGAATGCTACTTTGTAACTGCCACAAAATAAATGCTGGAGTACCACAAACCTCAAAAAACTAATACTCTAACATATTTTTCAATGAAACCTTTTGAAAAGCTTTTTTAGAACATAATTACAAAAGTAAACCTTGTTGCAATTCTCAATGACGCCATTTAAGAATAGGTCTTGTAAATCGTTGCTTCCAGTGTTCATTCAACATTTAGCTGATAGCTTCAAAGCATGTTGTTTTTCTGCCGTAACTATTGAGTCAGCAGTAGAAATTACAAAAACTTACGCCAATTTGCTGTCTTATTGTTACTTATTCTGGTTGCATTATTGTTTGCAAACTTACTTTTCATTTTTTGAAAATACAATGGTTTACAATGTCTATTGTAGTGTCATATGTTAAGTAATATGTAAAAGAAAATGTTTAAAGTGCAATGTAATGTAGTTTTTGAAAACAACAATAATCGTCAAGAAAACACAGAAGAATACAACGGTTTTGAAGGTAATAATTTTGACAACGAAAATACAATATTTCTTTTTTCAATCATAATAATGATACCACCACTCTGACAATCAGTGACAGGCTAAGACATCTTATGAATTTACCTCAAATAAGTTACAGTAAGGTAGGCGAATCTTGCTGCCGGGCGGAACATTCTACTACCCAGGAATATGAGCTTGCCACTCTGTAAACGAATACGCTGTAGAACAAAAGCAAGGTTTCGCTACTATTTTAATGCAGTTAGATGGTTTAGAGCAAAACCAATAACTCCATTGAAAGATCACACTCAAGTTGTATAGAAATCCTAATATCAACTATTATCAACAATAAGTTAATACGCAGGGGTAGGTAATCAATAAAAAAATTTCTTTAAATTAAAGATTAATGTGTAAGTTTTTTTAAAAATTAATCAGATTATGATTAATTGTTTTATTTTAAGAGGAAAAGTAATCTGATTATTGATTAAGTATTTTATTTTTCACCCAAATTTAATGATTTAAGATTAACTAATCAGATTAGTCAATCTCACAGTTAATTACGTTTCAAATATGACTACATTAATTCATTAATAAGTTTAAAATTATCCTTATTTTTGTGTTACACGATCCCAACATCCCTTGATCTGCTTAAATGAACGATTTCAGAAAATTACCGTCAAACGCTAAGGTTTAGATTCTCTCTTGCCATTTGACAACTTCATTTTGACATGGACTTTGATTTGAAAATTAAAGTAAATATTTAAATCAACTCTAGAATATGAAACGAAGATTCAAAGTAGGAAGTCTAATGGTGAATGGAAGGGAAAACAGTTTATCTAAACCACAGAACAAATGTAATATATAAATCAAATGTAACGCTGGTCATAGGGGAGGGGGTTTGAGACAAGCGTTACAGAGCGTGACAGGGGAGGGAGTGGTGTCCGAGGCGAGCGTGACGGTTTGAAATTTCGAAAAGGAATGCTATCACGTTTATGATTTTATGACCTTACGTTGCTCTGATTTCTTTTGATTAAAATAAACCTTTACTCAAACAATACTGAGACATGAGCATTGTAAGTTTCATTCACCAACAAGTTTTATAGGTTTCCCTACCATTTTCTCAAAAACCATTTTGCAAGAAAAGGTTAATCCTTTCACCACCAATGCATAAGCTACCTAAAAACGCACTTCATGAAGGAATGTTTGTAAAATATTGTATGCCTAACCGTACTCCCACTAATTTCAAGACCGAAGTATATTGCAACGTACTTGAAACTAGAGAAAAGCCTTCAAGCCTGTCAATGTTGAACTTAATAATAAACATTTACTACTTTTTACTGTGTAAACTTACTGCTGTGCTTACTTTATGTGCAACATGACGACAACGCTGTACTTTTATAGATGAAGGATCCCTAATGCAAATTACGAAAGGTTAAGGTCCTAAGAATTGTTAGCAGTTTATTTTCTTTCATGGACATACTTAAAAATGTAAACGACTAAAATATTTAATTGCAAAAGCATTTTTCAATTCTCTACGTTTTACATAAAAGTAACACATCCACCAATTTAGACAACAATAAGTCGTAATACTCTAGCTGAACTCCTTTTCCAAATCCAAAGTAGTTGCCGCATACAAGCTTGAACGGATACAAAGCTAATGCTTGTTTGTGGATTATCAGATCCAGCTTGTAGCCGACGTTCGATTTTGTTTTAATTGTAAATTTGCTTGAAAATGAGGACATTCCTCGTCTCAGCTTTAAAATAGTTTGTTTGCTATCTTCATAAATACTAACCAGGTTTTCCACCAAGACGTACATAAATACTTCAGTGCAAGAAGCTACAACTGCTACCGCTCCCCAAATGTAAAATGGAATCAACCCTTTCCCATTTATGAGCAAGCAAATGCAAAAAATCGTTATGAAAAAGCATGTTGATATGCAAACTGTGAGCATAGCCGCCGCTGGTCTTAGAAAAATGGAACGAATCACTTGAAGTTGTCGAAAATAATCAATTATTAAACCGTTGCAAGTGACACCTGCAAGTTTGGATATGATACGAACGTCCGCCACTAGCAGCCACGAACCGACCATTGTGGTAACACTAGCAAAACATATCATTTGAAATGTTTGCAGGAGGCAAGAGAAACCCAAAAACATTCTAACAGAAAAAGTTAATATCACGCATTTCCCACCACAATCAAATTTGCTGGGATGTAGATAATCAAAAATAAAATAATAAAAAGGGTCCAAGTTCATGAATATGATGACAAAAGTAATTGACAAAAAAACGAATATCGAAGAGTAGTATCGACATAAAAACCAGAAAATGTGTATCAATCGGGCAGAGTTTCTTTGGCTTTCAATTACACTGGAAGCTATCTTTGGATGAGCTGGAAGAAAAAACAGTAATAAGGCTGAAACGTTTTTTATTTTATATAAGAAACTAGTTAAAAGGTGGAATACCTTTCTGAAGTTGACATTGTAGGGTTATTATGGCACTCAATCCATCTGTACAGTACTCGGGGAACGTCACAAAATATAAGATGCCCAGCCCAATGGCCAATAACGCGATGAGTGAAATGATAATGTACAACACTATTTGTGTGATTGTAAGTCTGAGATCCCCGAAAACAAGGGTTTTAAGGCCAACAAAACTCATAGGCAGACCTCCTACGAAAGGCAACCATAAAAACATTAATAAATACCAGATCCTGCTTTCTTTTCCTCGAAGCTTAACAAAACATTTGGATTCGGAGTTCCATTGAACTGGACACTGTACGGTGTAGAAAAATGTCTTGTAATAAAATTCAATACATTGGAGAACACAGTGTATGATTCGGTTTGACATTTCTTGCTTTCTAAGCGTATTGACTTTTGTACTATCCATTTTTCAATTTGCAAGGTTTCACTTTTTTCTTTGATTTTTTGGTGTATCTCGAAATTGGCTCCAGATTTCGTATGACTTAGCAACTGAGGTACTGAAACTGAATTGTTAGAAATATTGCAAGCAACTGTTGTCCCTTAAGAAAAGATTGCAAACTGGATATGACAATGAAAATGTTAAAAAGGCCATATCCTTGCTCTTCAAGGTTCCTAAATGACATAAAATGTTAGTTCACATGTATAGGATAACAGTTGCCATATATAATTACACCGCATTCCGTACTATGCGTACTTGTATGTAATACTCTACCATGTGTCTAATGGAGCTGAATTGTATCATATTCCCCATCATGAGATTGAAAATTAGCTTGTTAAACTTGAACATCAGTGTCAGGACCTTTCAGATTTAGGGAAGTGAACTAATGTGCGTTTTCTGCTACGTGTACTGTGCGATTAACCTGAAATTCGCACACATATAGCTAACATCATTCACTCGGAAAAAAGGGTATTTTTTTAAACAACCACGAATTTTTTAAAATAAAATTATGTGCTAAAATCCTTCAAAGTCAATCTAGTTAAAACCTAATTAAATAATTAAGTATACTAAACCTACACAAATTCAAATAGGTGAAAACAAGCCCTCCCACAGCAGGATATTAAAATGCTCACAAAGATAATTAAGGTGCCATTATGCTGGTAGAAATGGGATTTTATGTTTATAAGGTTTGTTTATTTCAGCGGAATATTAAAATTATATTTACAACTACCATATTTTCAAACCAACACATAATATATTAAATTTGAATCATATTTAATAAAAACGCATGTTATTATTTGTGGATTCCGACAAAATTAGAAACCACATTTTCTATCGTAAACACAGCAAAGCATACGAAAATCAAGCCACCCCATATAAAAAATATTACTAATAGTTTCTTAAAAGTGATATAATCAGGCTCTAGCAATGCTGCAGGGGAATCAAGCAGTTTTAAGTACAACAAGTAGCGCCACGTTGACCAATCACCCCACTTGAGAACTAATCCCGACTCCAAAAGTGTTGTCAACGTTTTCATTACCCAGTAGCGATTTTCCGTGTTAATTTTCCACGATTCCAACCTGGGTGCTAGAGTCTGCTCCAGTTTAAAGCAGTTTACGAGGGGATCCACCTTTTTAGTTTCGTATGTGAGTTCCTTCCATGTTGAAACCGAGGACGATGTTGCATCCACTATTGCAAGTTTAGCTCCAGGCCTGACCATTTCAGGGGCCATATCCAGTACCATCGTAATATTTGATAAAACGTGGAAGGATTGATTAATTCGATTTGAAACTCCGGACAGGTTAAAATCAAATTTGTATTTAGCAATTGACACAGTCAGCGACAACTTGGAAAGTACGCCAATTTTATAACCCGCATTTATCAACCCAGCCAGATTTTGTAGTCCTTTTGGAATATTAACAACTGAGACCATACTTAGCACTGTGCTTTCATAAAGAAAAAACATTATTCCAATTCCCCAGACAAATAAATACCGCTTCATTTCAAAACTCTCCTGACCAAGTGCACTGAAGATGAGCTTCAACATTTGAAGAAAAAGTCGCTTAGGTTTAAAATGAAAGCACAAAACTATCGCTGTAGAAGCTAGGGTCGCGAAAAATGCCATCCAAACTGTATACGAAAATGGCTCAGACCAAATTGCAGATTCAACAACAAATTTTCCCTTCCTTTTTCTATTGCAGTAGATCATTGACGTGGAGTCGTATCGGTTGAAGTGAAGTTGATTTAAAAATGAAAGAGGGCGTTTTTCCTGTAAATTAATAGATGACACGATATGATGGGAGTGAGGGTAGAAATCGTGAATCCGAAAGTGCTTCAAAACGTTCTGCATTATGGGATACATTTGAGCACTTATGTTGTGTACTTTTGCAAGAACAAGCATGGTTACTATGTCGCTTGTGCAAGCAGATAGCTCTGCATTTCTAAAAATAGTTAAACATGCGCTGTGTTGTGGTACAGGAATCATATTTGTGTAGCCATATGAATCGGTGACAAGACTCGGAATCTTTTTCTTATTTGCGTTAAAGAATAACGAGCGATGAATATTTTGTTGAAAAATATCAATTCTTGAAATCGGCTCTGTGGATGAAATACAATATCCGTTGCAAATAATTGTTACGTTTATACTTTTGACGTCACAAATAAAATCTTTTGGCAATGTAATTATAACTTTTAATGCTGGAAATACGGGTGTACTTGGAATCCTGGGAAAAGCACCATCAAGGTTTTGATGATAAAAAACAACCACTGTGTTTGGTGGAGTAACGACATTTATGAACATCATAATAACTTTATTTAAAGAGTTTCTGAGATCAAAACCGTCAAATTTTAAGGGACTAATAATAACGTGCTTCGTTAAGGAAAATTTGTAAATACCTCTACTAATCCGCAAACTGGTATCGGATACTAACATGGTTCTAGGTTTAATTACTGATTCGGGTAGAAATAGATGATTTGTAGTCCTTATAAAGTAGACTACATAGTTTTCCCATTCAAGGTCTAATTCAGGAAATAACTTTACAAGACAGGAACCTTCTACATTTTTAAAAATTATGCCAACAGATACAAAGAAAGTCGCCAAAAATATATTGGGTGAGCGTGAACGTACTAGAGAAACCATTGCGCTTTATTTCAACGTAAACTGTCAACTCATGCGTAATCAAATGGTGCCAGGGACTACGGCCTCGAAGTACAATGAATATTCATTCCTGTCGTTGTGTCTTGTTTGGAGCGTGCCGCATGGTAATTGTAAGCATTCAACAAAAAGACATATTTGCAACTCATTGTTTACACCTGCTTAAATTTACAAATAAAAGAATCCTGTATTAGGTGTAAATTGAAGAAAGGAAGCTCACACAACTTTTTGAAAGTTTCTGTTCAATAGTATGTAATATTTTATTTTATTACGCCTGTCTTGGTTTCTATACAAATATCTATTAGAGGTTTTTACAAATGTATGTATTATGTCACTAACTCGGTTTCGGTTTAAGAAATATTTAATTGCAAAATTGTTTACGAGGAAGGAATACAATTCAGACATGAAAGTAGTATAATATTTAAAATTGTTTACATAGGTATAGCAAGTTTAGTTGACCAATGCGTCTCCAGTTATTTTAAGTGTAGGTAATTTAACTTTAGTTGATAATGTAAAAATTTGTTGATTAGCAGTTACACAACTTGTTTTCTACACAAATTTTCTATACATGATAGCTTTTTATTAAAATGAAGGTAATGCTATAGTTGGTAATGTACAGAACGGAAAAGTGGGAGCAAAGTTCGATTAAATAAATATTGTTCATCACGATACGGCTAAATACAAAAATACCTTTTTAATTAACGCAATTAAACAACTTTTGCACATTCATGTAGGAATTGGGTATTGCTAAGTAGGAAATTTTAGTTTACAAATTTAAAATTTCTATTAAAAATATCAAACTGCTTGCTAACATTATGCAGAGGCATATCATGTACAAGGAAAAAACTTTCTTCCGTTTATATAATCAGGATTAATATCTGCAAGTGAAAAAGTACCTAACATTTTATTATGCAGCAAGTGGCTCCATGTAGCCCACTCGTCCCACTTGGTAAAAAGTCCGAATCCACAATACGCTCAATTGTCCTGAACATCCAGTACTTATTTTCTGTACTGATTTTCCAGTGGTGAATGCTAGGAGCTAAGATTTGTTTCACATAAAGCAGATCAAAGTGGGGTCTTCCAGCTTAATGCTATGCCTTAGTTGTTTAAGCAATAAATCTGATGCAGTAGTACTTTGAAGTGCGGCAAGTTTTTTACCCGTTTTAGTCATCTGAAACACCCAATCTGTCATGGTCGTCACATTTTCAGCAATCAGAAAGACGTCATTTAACGAATGCGATATTTTACTGATTTTGAAATCAAACCCAATCTTATATGCTGGCGAATGTGTTTTAGATGACAACATGATTTTAAAACCAGCATCCAACAACTCATTAAGGAATCAAATCCTTTTTGGGCAACGCAGTTGTTGTCAAACTAAGTAAGCTATTTTCATAAAGCAGGCATGTATACGCCAGCCCACAAGTTAGAATAAAGTACCGTTTCGTTCTCAAACCTTCTTGTCCAATCGCACTCAAAAATAGCCTAAATATTTCCATTCCGTAATCCCGTACTTTAAAGTCTATACGAAATATTAGCGCAACTGAAAAAATTGTAAAGAATATCATTATCCAAACTGGAGCGTTAAATGGTTCAGCCACCCACTGAGCTGTAAAAATGGAATAATCTCCCTACGCTTTTCTCACAATACATTACAGCACTGGCTTCAAATCTGTTGAAATGAAGTTGTTGCAAGAATGGCGCTGGAAATTTAATTCCGATTATATTGAAGTCAACCATAAAGATAATGTGTTGGTTTTTAGTTAAAGTACTAGTAGCTTGTAATGCAGCCAATTTTTCTTTATTCGAAAGTGACCAAGTTAAGCTGATATTGTGGACGCGGGAAAGAATAAATAAACTCATGATATCGCTCCGACAATAATGATGCACAACCTTGTTTTTTACAACACAAGCTAATAAAATTGATTTGAGCTTGACGCTGTACACCTCATTTACTAAACCATATGCTTTTATTCCGCCAGCCTTGAGAAATAGAGTATGGTGAAGAGAACGGAAGGATTTTTGAAATAGATTGAAATCTTTTCAGTGGCATTGGCGGAGTTGAACAATATCCTTTGCAAATGAATGCAATTGTTGCTTGACGTGAATCGCAGGATTGGTCTAATGGTATATGAATAAGAGCCTGCAGGGATGGAAACACTGTTCCAGACACCTCAACAAACCAAGGCGGAATCACTACTTTGTTTTTACTCATTTGTGTTTCGTTATTAGTAAAAACATCGTTTTTATAGGATTCAGTATAGCCATAAATCTACGCACGATATTTGTCACAAATTGGACTGAAGTGGCTCCTCGAAGTTATGACTATATTCGACGTGTCTGAAAACCGATAGTTCTCACCTACGACGGCAAATTATAGTCTCTTAGCACCATGAACCTGGGAGAAATGTGGGGTGGGGAAGTTGAGGACGCTATCCAACCTTGCCCCATACATCCGAGAACGGTCACCCGGTCAACTGAAGACACCGCACATGGTATGCCCAGCAGCAGCTAGTAGGATGTAGCAAGCCGGAGATCATCATTATACTGTGGATCTATCGTCATGATCGTGCTCATACTTTGTACTGTCTCATTCCTATACTTTATTCCAATGTATCTTTGATTGTAGTAAAAGCTAACTTATCATTAACCTGAACCTGATTAGTAGCGCCGTTGTCTTATCATCATCATCACAACAACGGGCGCACCACATGGCGCAGTCGACATTTAATCGGAAGTTAGTTAAAAGTTAAAGTGAAATGGTGCGAACAAGGCACCAGCAAACGGAGGATCAAAATCCGCCGTCACCACCACCCGACCTCCACCACGGAGACGGACAAAAAGGAGTTGTGAAGAAGCGTAATAATGTGGCACCAACTACGACGGACGAGGTGGAAGAAGCGACACCACCAGCAGCGTCCAAAGGTCCCGATACCGACGCTCAACAGCAGCTAACTCAACAGTTGATGACGCTTGTCCAATCATTGGCGCAACAGTCAGCTAACGGACAAATTAGTCAACAGTTCCAAGGGGAACTAGCCACCCACAGCAAAGCACATACCTCCACCTAGACTGGCTACCCCAGATCGGATGACCATCATCCAATTTCGCGATTGGAAGCAGAGGTGGAACGACTTTGTCAGCACACAACAGATACTCCAGTACCCTATCGACGCTCAGCATGGGATCCTACGTGCGGCTATCGACTCAGAATGGACAATGTTGTGGAATTCATCTCGTTTGAAGATAAACCAGACAGTCCGATTTGAAGTGCTAAAGCTGATGGAGGCGTACATTCGCCAGAAGAGAAACCCACTCCTGGACAGACAAGAATTTCACCGCCGAGATCAGAACGCTGGAGAATCCGTGGATCGTTACTACGCTGCCCTAAGGGTCCTGGATGACGCCTGCAGCCACGAAGGAGAGCTGCAATGTGCTCAGTGTTCAACTACCCAGCAACGTGTGAATGCGGTGAAAACTTGATCTCCAGGCACAGCTCCAAGACATCCGCATACGCTGACAGGTTTCATCTGCGGCCTAAGGGACAAGGAAATGCAACGAAGGGTCCTGGCGGAGCAGTACGGATCGGTACTGACGATGGACAAAGTCTTGTCAATATGCACCGCCGTGGAAAGCTCATACTCAGCTGGAATTTCCCTGGGTCAACACGGAAATGGAAGTGGAGGTAAATACGCTCAATCCACATACAGAAATATTTCCAAGTCTGTCACATTTAACCATGCCCGAGTAACAGAGTAAAGTGCAAGTGTGCGGAGCAGCTCGACATCGCTACGAAAATTGTCCAGCACGTAACGCTAAGTGCAGCCACTGCAAAAGGATAGGACATTATGAAACCGTCTGCTTCCAGAAGCTTCGTACAGCAAACCAGGCTATCGAAATTCCAACATAACAACAGCAATCAAACGGGGGCCACTATGGGGAACGTGACCATCTTCAAGGCCGGGAAAAGCGAAAACTTGTTACAAATATCAACACAGATAGCTGATGACATGCATGATAATGTGGTTACCTGACACAGGAGCTGACGTTGATGCGATTAGTATTCAAGACATTCAGTCCCTTGGAGATAAAGCAAAGACTCAGCTGACATCAAT
>LJIJ01003589.1:0-18301 GCA_001718145.1 Orchesella cincta | reverse complement strand
ATCTCATTTCATCTTCCATTGGAGAAGAAGCGGGAGAATGAGGTTTCTTCTTCAGCAAGCTCCTCATCCTCATCAAGTTCATCATGTCGGGCGAGTATCTGAGTTACATTTAGAAATTCAGGGGGAGTAGCTGGGGTTATATTGAAGGTACCGTTGAGTTCGTGTAACTTGCTTGGTTGAGCTTCTGGACTTTTCTCGAAGGTTTGGTTGATGATGACTGCTGTTTTCTCAGGGGTGCCTACAACCACTCCTTTGCTAAATGCCTCCAAAAACTATAATGAAACAGAAATTAGGATTTTATTTAATGAAATGATTACATTATTCAAGTTTTATGGTATTTAAGAAAAAACTAACAGAATCATCCGTGACGGACTGCTCCGCCCTCCGTTTTCGAACTTGTTCCTCTCCAATATCCGAGCTGGAGCTGGTAGCAGCAGAAGATTTGAGTTGGAGAAGACGATTTTTGTGACTAATCCATTCCTGAACCCCTCGTAGTCGTGGAGCTGATCAGGAGTATCATCCACTGAGCTACCGAAGATATTTCCATTTACTTCTTCGTTCTCCTCCACCAGAATGGTAGGGTTAGGAGGATGACTGTTTCGTTGAGATTGTCCCTCTGAAATGGAAGAAATAATGAATAAAATATTTGTTGTTAAAAAGCAGCATTCAAGATTATTTGAGTTTTACAAAGGAATCAGTAGAGCTTTCTACAGCGGTGGTGTACAAGGAGGATTCCACATCATCCATGGCAAGGCTGTGTTTCCGGGAATGAGATGGTGAATCCTCGACTCTATTGTCAGGGTTATAAGGAGAACCAGCAACTCCTCCAGCAGGTTGTCCTGTCTGCATTTGACTTTCGAACGCGTTCGAAAAGCAATCACCTCCACCCCCTTCGACCAGCTGTTTGGAGCAGAGCAAAGGCTCAAACTTGACATACATTGAGTCTCCCTCCCATTTCAAAACATCAGTATTAGGTTGAGCTTCTCGAGCATCGCCTCCTCCTCGGGTGGCAACAACAAGGTCGTCCCAGTCGGACGCTAAGGAAAACTCTGGGGGAAAAACAATCACCAAGTTAAAATACAAGTTGATTCAAAGTCACAAACTGTAAACTTAATGAAACCCATTAATCATTACCATCTGCAGAAATGAAGTGCTTATCATCCACCACCACCTCCATCACTGTCGGGGACACAATCACAGTTGAATTTTGATGAGACATTATCGATTATCAATTATAGCACCAAATTACATTAAAACCTAACACACTAACTAAGCATAATACTACCACAGTCTTCCACCTTATCTTACCAGTCAAAACAAGCGATAAGCAATACAGAAATATTATTAAGACATCTCGACAGCACATAAACTATTGTATGCACACAAATCCAAAACATTTGAGAAAAACTCAGGTGCCAGATCACCTCTCAGAATTTTAAGTACAGAAAGCATCCATAATTGCATGTAAAAAATAATGAAAGCTAGTTGGCAGTGTGAATCAGGTGACAAAGACCAGGGCAAATGAGAGAGCTTGCTTTTGGGTTTGAATTGGAGGCGGGAAGGAGCAGATTTTATTTTGCTTATGTACTTTTATTGGCTTTGACACTACTGCCTAGTAGTCTAGTGACATACTGACATTGAACTGGAATAAAATGAGTTGGAAACATGCTGGATTGACTCTTTTGAAGTGTTTTTAAATTGAAATATAAATTAGCAAGCTTTTGACTAAATTTTGGAAGTTCAAAGTTCCAAAGTGCTTTTTAAAAATGCGTAAATGCTCCAGAAAGAGGAGCGAGGATACTGGAGGTGGTGAGAGTTGTTCCAGTTCCTCCAGCGCGACTTCAGGAACGTCACTGAGGGAGACATTCGCTCGGAAGAAAATGTACGGGAGGATGAGTGCTCTAGAGGAAATTGGAGGGTTTCTTGCGGAGGAGTTGGCAGCGTCCAGGAGGGAGAATGCTGTGCTTTTGCAGCGTTTAAAGAGTTCCAGGAAGGAGGAGGTGGTTGATGAACGACGAAGCAGTAAGCAGAAGGAGACTGAGGTTGGAAACGCTGTTGTGGGTAGAGAACCTTTGGAGGTGTTCCCAACTGAGGTTGGTTGTGGGTTATTCTGTAACAGTTAATAAAAATGAAAAATACATAATTGTTTTGTGATTTGAATTGATTTTTTTGTTTTTGCAGATATGGAACATGATTCTCGAGCACATAATTGAGCCTGAAGACCTCGCATCCTGCTACAGAACCACTAGCATTTGGGCAAAAGAGCTGAAGTCCAAGAGATCACAATTCCTGTTCTACGAGGTGCTCCCAATCTGGTCAGAGTGACCACTATTCCCGACTCTCTCCTCAGTTTACGTTCCATTTGTTATGCTTGGAAGTCAGGGGTGAACTTATTTTTTGAAGGAACCTTGCCACTTTCACCTCCGTGAAGAATCCTGTCTCCCCACGTGCTACTTTCGAGACGGGAACAAAAGAGAATACGTCAAAGGGAAGTCTTCCACTTTGAAAACCCCAAGATATCCTCAGGTGTCAGGAGGAGCTCGTGTCAAAGTATCCCGGCAAGAATGTGTTTCTCAACCGTCGCATAACCTTTGAGGACTCTTCCAGTAACCACCGCAGGCTGCTCTTTATTGGCCATCAGTTTACCCCTTCCTCAGCCATTCCGATGTGGGGATGAACATTTGGTATTGCGACCTACGGATTTCCGCCATCCAAGATGCGGTAGCAACTTACCAAATAATATTACAATGTCTCGGCTCATGCCCAATCTGAAGGTGTTGAGGCTCTACCACGCGTCCCACCGACCTAACAGGATTGGAGGAGTTGGAAACATACCTCAAAAGCTCTTCTCCTCTTCCCAACTTGAGAACCTCATCGTCCTGAAAGCCAGTCGTCTACCTCATCTCCTCATTAACCAACTTGTGAACGCTTATGGAAGACAGCTCATCAAATTCCAATTATCCCCAGACCCCCGCCCCAACTCGGATCCAACTCGACCTTTTATGGAAGTGAATACTGAGTATTATAACGAGTTCGAGAACTTTGAACTTCCAAACTTGGAAGCATTTTCCGCTCCAATTTACTCTCTTGATGATTGTATCAATCTGGGAGAGCTTCTGGCAACGGGCAACAAGCTCGAGACGCTTTGTATGACCGTGGATTGTGCCCAGTATAATGATTTTGAGGTGATTTTCCAAAAATACCTCTCAAAATTCCAGAATACAGTGGTCAAGACATTAAATTTGAGGCTGAGTGTTGAAAGCAGCTCAGATTCGGGAGAGAGGAGGCATCTCAGCGCGTCAACGCGATATATTGATATAAATAAGCTCCTCCCATTGCCTAACCTTCAGGAGTTGAAAATCTGGACGGAGATGGAGTTTGACTTTATGAACATCGACTTTATCCTCTCCCTCACTAATCTGAGGAGGTTGACCATTGTCCGGAAGCGGAAGGACTTTGTTCGTTCGTGGAAGGAACCAAAGCCAAATGCCATGCTGAGCTCAAGCGCCCATTCCGTGCTCAAGTTTTATGGATATTTTGACAGGCTCTACGAGTCCAATGTCTGGATGCTGATGCCAAAGTTGAGCCAAGTTATAGTGAAAGTCAGCAAGGTCGAAAAGGACTACACTTTTACTTATACGAGGGAAGGTTTCGAATACCATCAGAAGAGAAACTAGGACCATTCTACGCGTGGCAAACGCAAACATGGGTATTAACAAGTTGATGTGTGAGTTTTCGAAGATACAATAAATATACAATTTTGTAACTTTTGTCATGTTTGAATGACTTCTTAATTGAAATGGTTCTATTTCTCTCTGTTTTTAGATTAATCCACCACGTCTGACTGAAGACTGTTGTAAATTTCTGTTATATTAGTAATAATCAGTGGATGGTGCACTATAGAGTTTAGTCTACTCAGTCTGGATTTATTAAGATCAAACTCATACTACAAGCAACCTCATGGTACAAGATCATTCATCATAGGCACATGGTAGCTTTTCATACCAACGTGCCATAATATTACTTTATGGTTTATCATACCAGCACATCCCCCTTTTCAGTTATCAACTAATTCTAATAACAATTAATCAATAATCAAATACAATTCAATAATTAGTAACTAAATCTAATCCCGGGTTTATACACTCGTCCGTATCTCGATCGGCGTATCCCGTCGTCGGGGTTGACGTTGACTGGCTTAGGTTCTCGAACTACTTCCGGTCTCCGGTCAGGTGGTTCTTTAATGTCCAGATCGTCGTCTTCAGGCAAAGGAACATCATGGCCTTTGCTCAGGTGGAATCCGTTTCTTCGGATACACCTCTAGGGGTGTCCACTTCATATGATCTTGGAGTAGTAGCTTTCTTGACAACTCTTCCCCAAGTCCTCATGTCAGTGATCCATACAACGTCATTTGGCTGGAGCTCTTCCTTTTCCTTGGCGCCGTGACGTTGGTCATACTTTATCTTGTATCCTTGTCTTCTCTTTTCCTCCTTCCGCTGAAGATCCTTGCTGTCCACAGTCTTAGGGATGAGGGCATCAGAGGTTATCGGTACTGTTGTCCGACTTTTCCTTCCCATCAGCAGCTCAGCCGGGCTGTATCCATTCTGCAACGGCGTTGCTCGGTACTCCATCAGGGCTTTTGTGGGGTCTTCATTCTTCTTGGATAACAGCTTTACAATCTTCACTGCAGCCTCAGCCATTTCGTTGCTTTGTGGAAATCTTGGGCTGGCAGTTGTATGCTGGAATCCATATTCTTCTGCAAATTTCTTTGCTCTTCCCAACTGTCCTAGTGTATGCTCTACTACTGGCATGGGATGAACTTCTCGATCGAAACTCTGATTCAACTTGCTTAGGTCAACACACAGTCTGATATCTCCATTCGGCTTTCCAGTAATTACTGTGGGCGCGCACCAGTCTGTAGCTTCATCTACTTGCTTGATGATTCCCATCTTCAGTAATTCTGTTAATCTTGTTTCCAACTTGGTCATCAATGGTATTGGAACACGACGAGGAGTGTGGACTGCAAAGGGACGAGCACCATCCTTCAATTTAATTTCGTATGGGGATCCGATATTCCCAATTCCTTCAAAGAGTGTGGGATATTCACTTTTAGGATCCACAGCTGACTGTCCTTTGTCCTCATTCACCACGTTCACACGTTTCACAAGTTCCAAATTTTCGCACGCCGTTAAGCTCAGCAATGGCTTGTCCAGTCGGCGAACCACATAAACCATTTCCTGGATTTCGATGTCCAAATGCTTCAATTTAGCTTCAAACATCCCACACAATCCAAATAGTTCATGTCAGCACCACGGAGCCTCCTATCTGGAATAGTCAGCTTCTGTCTTGGCATAATTTTCTCGTACTCATACATGGACAGCACAGTGACTTCAGCACCAGAGTCGAGCTTGAAGTCCACACTTTTCCCATTCACGTTCAGGGTAGCAGTCCATCTCTTTTGACGTGCAGCTTGGTCTTCATCCTTCGTCTGTGAGGTGAGGGCCAGCATAAAAGCAGTCTTCATTTCCGGTTCCGATTTAGCCACTTCCTTTATCTCAGCTGTAGGAGGGCATTATCAGTCTTTTCTTGGTTCGGCAACAGGAAGCATAATGACCAATCCTTCCGCAATTGTTGCAATCTGCATCTTCGCTGAGCACGGCTTTCCATTCCTGTGAACATATCCACATTTTCCACATCTGTTCTGGGACGAGGTGGAGGACTGAGATTCCGCCTTCTCTTGAGGTGGTGCAGATTCATTTTTAGGAACTTTCTCTCGTTGGAGGCTCCCACTCTGTTCAGCTGTGGACTTGGAGGGCGCCCTTGGAGATCATGTTGCTGTTTCTTCACCGCTTCATGGTTTCGAACAGTCATGATGGCTTTCTCCAGGGTCAGCGCGTTGTCCAGTTGCAGTTTTCAGATAACTTCTTATCCAGAACTCCCACGACGATCCGATCTCGAATCATTCATCATGCAAGGTCTGGTACTCACAGTACTGGGCCAGCTTGTATAAAGCTGTGATGAAGTCATCCACTGGCTCCCCTGTTCCTGCACTCTGGAGTTGAACAGCGCCCGTTCATAAATCACGTTCCTTCTGACGATGAAATATTTCGAACTGTTCCAGCACCTTGTCAATTTTCTTTTCGTCCCTGCTGTTGAGAACTTTAGGGTCCTGAAGACATCATCGGCCTTATCTCCCATCATGTACATCAGGATTTCAACTTTTTCGGCGTCGGTCATCTTGTTCATCTGGCTGACAAGAAGATAACGCTCGAATTGCTTCCTCCATCTTGGCCACTCTGTGGGGTGGAGAAGTTGAACTTTTCTGGAGCTTGTACTTGAAAAGCTGCCATCTTTTTCGAATTTCAATCACGATAAAATTCACTTCACAATGAAACTTTCCTCAGCGGGCGTTCCAAGATTTTCGAACCTTGCTTCTTCGAGCAGTTTCGAAATCCACAATTATTCTTCAGTGCTCAAACGGTCACTTCAGAGACGATTTTTAATCGTTTTCACGCTACCATCTTCGAATTTCAAATCGCGATGAAATTCACTTCACAATGAAACTTTCCTCAGCGGGCGTTCCAGGATTCTCGAACCTTGCTTCTCCGAGCAGTTTCGAAATCCACAATTATTCTTCAGTGCTCAAACGGTCACATCAGAGACGATTTCTAATCGTTTTCACGCTGCCACCATGTTATATTAGTAATAATCAGTGGATGGTGCACTATAGAGTTTAGTCTACTCAGTCTGGATTTATTAAGATCAACTCTCATACTACAAGCAACCTCATGGTACAAGATCATTCATCGAGGGCACATGGTAGCTATTCATACCAACGTGCCATAATAATACTTATGGTTTATCATACCAGCATACCAGCAGCAAAACTCGCCAACTGGTTCCAGAAACAAAGCATAATAACTTTTGAAGTGCATATTTTTCGAAGATTTTAATGGGATTTGCTAATTTTCTACTAATGAGTCACCACTACGGAATTGCTTACATCACCTAGTATAAGTCAATCGGTCTGGCATTGGATCCAAACCATTGTTTTCGTAACCTTATAACTAATTAATGATGCGGCGATGTCTTTCCAAAAGTCTAAATTTACTTACGCACGAAGCTTTTGCTAAGTAAAAGAAATCATCTTTGCTGCTACGAGCTATAACTTTGCACTTCAAGTGGTTACAACTATGAATGACCAATCGTTCAATAGCCATACGCTTAATCTTTCAGTTGACATGCAGATAACCGTAATTATAGAAGTCGTCTCTGAGATACGCGTTGTCAAAATTGGTGCAGCCTTTCTGAAAATACCTACGTATTAAATGTTATAATTTGTGAATCTCTACGTTGCTAAGAAATTTCGTGTCCTTCACAATTATTCCTCCCGAAATATTGAAAATAGAAGCACATTAAACATATGAAATACCATCAACTTCTAAAAATGCGAACAGATGCCCTTTTAATTGGCTGTCCTGCATATACCTTTAACGATTCATTAGTTGTCTTGACAAAGAGGTAATGGAACAATGCAAGACTGGTTTAAAGCATTAATAAAGTTCAAATTATGCAGTTCTTGTAGAAAACGGAAACGTAACCCAAACGCGTTTTTTCGTTTTCAGTTAGGGATTGAAACCGACCCGAAAAACGAAACGAAAACGAGTGAAAAACCGTAAACAAATCAATATTTTAACAAACTTCAGTGTAAGTAACATATAAAGGTGCCAAAAATTAATCATCAACCGAATTATGACATTGTATGACCCACACAAAGAGAGGATTCCAATATTAACTATGAGATCACATCGTTGCTGCGCCTTAAATAACGACTGATGTTGAAATCACTCTTCACCAGCATTATGGCCGTTGGTAACATAAAATATTCCGCAGATAGCCTTTTATCTTGTGACGCATATTTTTATTCAGCATACATTGGAGAAGCAGTGACAATTTTAAACTATTTTATGTTTGCATACAACACCAGAAATATGTTTATTAACACATTAACACCTGCTACTGTATTGATTACTTGTTGATCCACTTCCTGGAAGCCTAGCAAGCACATCAAAATTTACATATGTTGTTAAGATATTTAGGCGTAACTAATACTCTACTAATGTACTTTCTTTTTACATTTACATATTACCGTATTCAAACACCATATTCCGATAGCTAACAATAACCGCCTAATTGACCTGCACAAAATTACTAATGCCTTACATATTCCTGATTTAACTTCCACCACAAATATAAGCAAAGCGGCCAGTAGCCCAAACAGCAAAACTACAAATACAACCACAATATTGCCTCTTAAACTCGATACATTTTCACCGCCTGCCTCGTTTTCCTCTCCTTCTTTAACAATATTAATTCCCGACAGCTTCGGCATATAATCGACCATACAATCCGTCCACCACTCCCAAATTCCGCTCATATGAAGTCCGTCCATTTTTCTAAGAATAAGGGGGCTCACCCACCGGAAGAACACTAAGCCGTGGTGAGTACTGAATAGGGATTTCCTACTTAAAAAGACTTTGCCCTTTTGCTCTCTTTTCTATTCAGATTGTAATATACCGGGTAGGCTTGAGTATCTGGTAGGAAAAATGCACTGTTATTGCACGCATTAAGATGTGGATCTTGCAACAAGCTGGTTTCGTTTAGTAGATATTTTTTCCATTGAGGATGAACTTGAGTATGATTTAAAAGGTATTCTGATTTTTCCGACAGATTTAATTTAGTGAAGGAAAATTGGGTACGGCCGTGGTCTACTGAAGCAAACATATAAAGTTCACTCGGCATTGACACTGAATAGTGTTCGCCAGCCAACCAATTCGAAATCGCTACCCTGGAAACTCCCCAGGATTCAAAATTAGAAATGCCGCCGAAACTAACAATTCTTGTGTATACGCTAAAGTTGTACTTTACAAGCGCGTCAAATGTGTCAAGTGGAATAGCACCGCGGGGCAACGTGATTTTAGTGATATTCTTATTCTTGTATGCATTACTCAACACCAAACACATTAGTAAACATGGGCCAACAGCTAGCTGGAGCTTTCGGATATGAATAAACTTTTCAGAGATTGGATTACCTTGCTCAAAGAAAACCCGCATTGTTGGTAGTAGAAACACTGAAAAAATGTTCCCAGTGTCCATAATTTTACCAAGAAACATATTGGTCGATGTCTTTTTATCTAATTTTACAATTACGACCGACACGAAAGTGACTGCTATTATGGTAATGGCAATCCACATCCAGATGGGGGGCTCAAATATATTGAAGAGCTCTTGGAAAGGTAGTCCATTAATTGGTGCGGCACCACAACTCACAAACAAGAGCCTGTTTTTGTGAAATCTGTAATGGGCTTGATCATAGTTACCACCCTGTGCAATACCAAAGTTTGGTACAGCACTAGACTCGTCAAATGCTATACCGTCATCGTTGGCGTTTGCTCCATCTATAGCGACACTCCAGTATTTCAAACTGAATGTGCCGTTGCCCACTATTGTTTGAAAAAGCAACTTGAATTCAAACTCATATTGAACTTTTGCATAGTTGGCGTTTTGCCGGAACAGTAGTTCATAGGGACTAACGTTCCCAGCGTTACCAGTAGCCGAGCGTTGAAAAAACGCCGTTGCGAATTCTCCCAAAAGCTGGCCGTGCCAGTGAATATTGTCTGTATTTGAATTCAGAACCTTAAACGTTTCCTCAAGAGTCTTTTCTGAGAAGGATGTTCCAATGTTTACGGGGACTGCCACAGTTTTCTGATCAGGTTTGCAGTGACGACAGAAAAGGATAACCTCGTTCAACCAGAATACTGAAGCTGAAAGCTTCCTTATCTCGAACGTCAGCGCTTCTTTTGATGACGTCACGTATAAATGAGGTGCTCCGTGGTATCCTCCAGCAATGGAGTTTTGCCATGGCTTCAGTGTACTGAAATCCTCATTTTGCCATTTGGTTATAATAATATCGTAAATGGTCCGGGATTTTATGTCAGGAAGGAATACGTTAGTATCAAGTACGCCGTCATCATATGTGTAGGTGATGGAATGGGCCCAGAAATTCTTGTAGCTTGTTGGTATTACCATGCGAACAACGTTGGACCATGGAGATATTTCATGAAAGAGTGGGTTATCCATATAACTTGGTGGGAAAAGGTACCAGTGGCTCTCACAATACCACGATTTGGACTTTGCGCTGTTATCTTGAAGCGGTATATCAAAGCAGTCCAGGTATTATTATTTTTTATTATTATTTATTATTTGGTTTATTCAGAAAAATCAATTGTCATATCTTACGCAGCTAGGTCACACGTTAACCCAGCTGAAAATGATAATGTTACAGGTAAATTTGGATAATGAAAAACTTAAACACTAGAGTAAAAAAAAGAAGAGGTTCACGCAGCCTGTTAGGGCGCTTAGTGAAGGTAAAGTAATACAAAAATAAAAGGAAAAGGTAACCTTAAAGTTAGCATTTTTTACGTAGCAATCGGATTAGACTAGGTATTGTGGACCTGCGATACCTCTAGTACTTGCATGCTATACTTGTTTTGAAATTATACTTCTTTTTGTTACTGCGAGAGTTGCTGTTCTTGACCATCGTACGATGTTTTTCAAGCCACGGCTTATATTTCTCATTTTTTAACAAATTCACACCAAATCTTATCAAGAGGTCACTCCATCTTTCTTCCAAACAAACTAAGCCGGTGACTTTACAAGCAGCATCATAATTTGCCTTGCTTACATACCTTCCAATTATTATGGACAAAGCTCTTTTTTCCACACTTACAAGCATTTTGCATTGTTCTTTTGTTATGCTACTTGATCATACAACTGATGAATATTCCAATACACTTCGAATGTGCAGTACATACATAGTTGATAATTGTGAGCGACTGAAACCATAATATTTGAGTTTGCGAAGAATATACAGTTTGCGGCATGCTTTATTAAAAATATGGCGAATATTGTCACTCCAGTCACATTTGTTGTTTATCATTACACCTAATAATTTACATAAATTAGTGTTTGGTAACTCATTTCCATCAATTGAAATTTTAACGTTGCTGAAACGCTTACCTTTTGAATTGTCAATAACGACAATATTGCTTTTGCTTGCGTTCAATACCATTTTGTTTTCAGACAATCGGGCATTAATATCATTTACATAAGTATTCATCTTGGGACTGTCACCATATTTAACTACCTCAGCTACACACATATCGTCGACAAATGCGTTCATTAGATTATTTTCATTTTTATGCTTAGTACAAAACTCAGTTAGCAGGTCGTCAATCAGGACAATAAATAAAAGGATTGCTAGTTTGGTCCCTTGAGGAGTTCCATTGCTGATTGGCAAGAATTCGGATAATATGTTTTTGTATTTTGTGCATTGCGTTCTGTTTTTGAGAAACTCAGCTACCCATGAAACGTCATTTGACTGTATACCCATTTTAATGAGACAATTTATTACGGTAGTGTGGTCGACTAAATCGAAAGCTTTGGAAAGGTCTAGCAAAACTATTACTATATAGGTATTCGGTTTGTCAAGTCCCTTGAGAATGAACTCATACAATGAAACAAGGTAATGGGCTGTTGAGGACTTTTTAATTCACCAAATTGGCCCGTCATAAGTTTTTTTTTAGCTGGTTATAAATTCTATGGAACATAAATTCTTCCATTATTTTGCTGTATATATTCGTTTGGGTTATGGGTCGAAGTGTATCAAGTTTCACGTTATTAATCTCTTTGGGAACAGGTGTAATAAAGCCTTGTTTCCATATTTTTGGTATTGTAAGTTGCTTGTAGCTTAAGTTAATAATGTGCGTATAAATTGGTACAATATGTACCGCAGCAAACTTTAAGAATTTTACAGGTAACGACCTGGTACGTTTGACTTATTTGGATTGAGACTCATGAAACTTTTTAATACTTCCTGCTCATTGACATACAAGTAGTCTTGGTTTGAGGATTTGCTTACTGATATATTGCTTAAGGGCATGTACCTGTTGTTTATAGAAGTGAAATGCTGATTTATCTTGTTCAAAGTTGAGCGAATGCTTGAATTCTCACTTAATGTTAGCTGTTCAACAGCTGAGACATTTTGCTTCAGATTACATATATTATTTACAATTGAATGTACATTTTTACTTTGGCTGTTGATTTTTGTTTGTAAGATCTGGTTGTAATCCGCTTTTGCCTTTTTGTTTTCAGGTAGATTTCATTTGTAAGGCGTAGTAGTAGTTAGTGTTATCTCTTGGGGTTCGTTTCAGAACGGAAAATAGTCTAATAAGCTCAGGTGTAACCCATGCATTGTTATTCCTATGAATAAGTTTTTGCTTAAGAGGAAAAGCTGTTTCAAATGCATTGGATATACATACATTCATATAATCACACTTGAAATTGATACAGTTACTTTTGAACAAGGGAGCCCAGTTAATGTCCTCTATAATTGAAGCAAAGTCATAAAGGTTGTCGTTATTATAATCTCTGTACGTTACTATTTGCTTTGAGACTTGGGATAATTTTACCATTGGATTAGCTTTCATTTCAATGCATACATGATACTTATTAGTGTCCTTCAGTGGAGGAGAGCTGGTTGGGGCTAAGGTAAAATGAACACATATTTTTAGAAATCAGGTCAAGTGTTGTAGATATATTGCTATTAATATCAACAAAAGGTACTGAGTTTTACCACTGAGAGAAGTCGGAGCAAGTTGAGAATGAATTAGCGTATTTCCATCTGTTAAAGTCACCTATAATAATGAAACCAGGATTTAAATATTTGCGTCTAATGTTTTCTTGGGCATGATTTAAACTACTGTACAATTTTGACCGAGTCTTTTTATCACTGTTTGGGGGAATATAAATGCATGCAATTGCTATTACTGATATTTTTCTAGGTAGGTAGCTTGGTCTAATAATACAGAGGGTGTTCAAAGTCTTTTTTTTACATTGTTCTCGCCTATTGTTTACCCTCTGTATGATTAGACAAGCTACCTACCTAGAAAAAGATCAGAATAGCAATTGCATGATTTATATTCCCCAACAGTGATAAAAAGACTCAGCTCAAAAATTGTACAGCTAGTTTAAAATCCATGCCCAAGAAAACATTAGACGAAATATTTAAAATCCTGTTCATCGTTATAGGTGACTTTTAACAGATGGAATCGCTAATTCATTTCTCAACTTGCTCCGACTTCTCTCAGTTGGTAACTCAGTACCTTTTTGATACTAATAGGCAATATATCACAACACTTGACCTGCATTTTACTAAAAATATGTGTTCATTTTACTTGCCCCATACCAGCTCTCCTCCACTGAAGGACACTAATAAGTATTCATGTACTGCATTGAAATGAAAAGCTATCCAATGGTTTAAAATTATCCCAAGTCTCCAAAGCAAATCAGTAACGTACAGAGATATAATAACGACAACTTTATGGACGTCGCCTTCATTAATTGAAGACATTAAAACTGAGGCCCCTTGTTCAAAGTAACTGTATTCAATTTTCAAGTGTGATTATATGAATGCTAGTATCATCCAATCATTTGAAACAGCTTTTCCTCTTAAGCAAAAAACTTAGTCATAGGACAATAAAAAACAACTGCTATGGGTGACACGCTGAGCTAGTTAGGACTTATTTTCCGTTGCTGAAACGAACCACAAGAGATAACACTAACTTACTCTACGCTTACAAATGAAATCTTACCGAAAACAAAAAAGGCCAAAGCGGATTACAACCAGATCTCAAAACAAATCAACAGCAGACACAGCTAAAAAAAATGTGCATTTCAATTGTAAATAAATATATCGTAATCTGAAACAAATGTCTCAGCTGTTGAACAGCTCACATTGAGTGAGAATTCAAGCATTCGTTCAACTTGAACAAGATAAACCAGCATTTCACTTCTATAAACAACACAGGTACATTCCCTTAAGGCAATATATCCAGTATCAAGTCCTCAAACCAAGACTACTTGTATGTCAATGAGAGCAGGAAGTATTAAAAAGTTTCATGAGTCTCAATCCAAATAAGTCAAACGCTACCAGGTCGTTACCTGTAAAATTCTTAAAGTTTGCTGCGTACATATTGTACCAATTTATAACGCACATTATTAACTTTAGCTACAGGCAACTTACAATACCAAAATATGGAAACAAGGCTTTTTATTACACCTGTTCCCAAAGAGGATTAATAACGTGAAACTTGATAACACTTCGACCCATAACCCAAACGAATATATACAGCCAAAATAATGGAAGAATTTATGTTCCATAGGAATTATAACCAGCTAAAAAACAAACTTATGACGGGCCCAATTTGGTGGAATTAAAAAGTGTCCTCAAACAAGCCCTTACCTTGTTTCATTGTATGAGTTCATTCTTAAGGGACTTGACAAACCGAATACCTATATAGTAATAGTTTGCTAGACCTTTCCAAAGCTTTCGATTTAGTCGACCACACTACCGTAATAAATTGTCTCATTAAAAATGGTATTACAGTCAAATGACGTTCATGGGTAGCTGAGTTTCTCAAAAACAGAACGCAATGCACAAAATACAAAAACATATTATCCGAATTCTTGCCAATCAGCAATGGAACTCCTCAAGGGACCAAACTAGCAATCCTTTTATTTATTGTCCTGATTGACGACCTGCTAACTGAGTTTTGTACTAAGCATAAAAATGAAAATAATTTAATGAACGCATTTGTTGATGATATGTGTGTAGCAGAGGTAGTTAAATATGGTGAAAGTCCCAAGATGAATACGTATGTAAATGATATTAATGCCCGATTGTCTGAAAACAAAATGGTATTTGAACGCAAGCAAAAGCAATATTGTCGTTATTGACAATTCAAAAGGTAAGCGTTTCAGCAACGTAAAATTTCAATTGATGGAAATGAGTTACCAAACACTAATTTATGTAAATTATTAGGTGTTAATGATAAACAACAAATGTGACTGGAGTGACAATATTCGCCATATTTTTTAATAAAGCATGCCGCAAACTGTATATTCTTCGCAAACTCAAATATTATGGTTTCAGTCGCTCACAATTTATCAACTATGTATGTACTGCACATTCGAAGTGTATTGGAATATTCATCAGTTGTATGGTCAAGCAGCATACAAAAGAACAATGCAAAATGCTTGTAAGTGTGGAAAAAAAAGCTTTGTCCATAATAATTGGAAGGTATGTAAGCAAGGCAAATTATGATGCTGCTTGTAAAGTCACTGGCTTAGTTTGTTTGGAAGAAAGATGGAGTGACCTCTTGGTAAGATTTGGTATGAATTTACTAAAAAATGAAAAATATAAGCCGTGTCTTGAAAAACATCGTACGATGGTCAAGAACAGCAACTCTCGCAGTAACAAAAAGAAGTATAATTTTCAAAACAAGTATAGCATGCAAGTACGAGAGGTATCGCAGGTCCACAATACCTAGTCTAATCCGATTGCTACGTAACAAATGCCTAACTTTAAGGTTACCTTTTCCTTTTATTTTTGTATTACTTTACCTTCACTAAGCGCCCTAACAGGCTGCAGTGAACCTCTTCTTTTTTTTACTCTAGTGTTTAAGTTTTTCATTATCCAAATTTACCTGTAACATTATCATTTTCAGCTGGTTAACGTGTGACCTAGCTGCGTAAGATATGACAATTGATTTTTCTGAATAAACCAAATAATAAATAATAATAAAAAATAATAATACCTGGACTGCTTTGATATTACCGCTTCAAGATAACAGCGCAAAGTCCAAATCGTGGTATTGTGAGAGCCACTGGTACCTTTTCCCACCAAGTTATATGGATAACCCACTCTTTCATGAAATATCTCCATGGTCCAACATTGTTCGCATGGTAATACCAACAAGCTACAAGAATTTCTGGGCCCATTCCATCACCTACACATATGATGACGGCGTACTTGATACTAACGTATTCCTTCCTGACATAAAATCCCGGACCATTTACGATATTATTATAACCAAATGGCAAAATGAGGATTTCAGTACACTGAAGCCATGGCAAAACTCCATTGCTGGAGGATACCACGGAGCACCTCATTTATACGTGACGTCATCAAAAGAAGCGCTGACGTTCGAGATAAGGAAGCTTTCAGCTTCAGTATCTCTGGTTGAACGAGGTTATCCTTTTCTGTCGTCACTGCAAACCTGATCAGAAAACTGTGGCAGTCCCCGTAAACATTGGAACATCCTTCTCAGAAAAGACTCTTGAGGAAATTTTAAGGTTCTAAATTCACATACAGACAATATACATTGCATGGTCAGCTTTTGGGAGAATTCGCAACGGCGTTTTTTCAACGCTCGCTACTGGTAACGCTGGGAACGTTAGTCCCTATGAACTACTGTTCCGCAAAACACCAACTATGCAAAAGTTCAATATGAGTTTGAATTCAAGTTGCTTTTTCAAACAATAGTGGGCAACGGCACATTCAGTTTGAAATACTGGAGTGTCGCTATAGATGGGGGAACGTCAAACGATGACGGTATAGCATTTGACGAGTCTAGTGCTGTACCAAACTTTGGTATTGCACAGGGTGGTAACTATGATCAAGCCCATTACAGATTTCACAAAACAAGGCTCTTGTTTGTGAGTTGTGGTGCCGCACCAATTAATGGACTACCTTTCCAAGAGCTCTTCAATATATTTGAGCCCCCCATCTGGATGTGGATTGCCATTACCATAATAGCAGTCACTTTCGTGTCGGTCGTAATTGTAAAATTAGATAAAAAGACATCGACCAATATGTTTCTTGGTAAAATTATGGACACTGGGAACATTTTTTCAGTGTTTCTACTACACAATGCGGGTTTTCTTTGAGCAAGGTAATCCAATCTCTGAAAAGTTTATTCATATCCGAAAGCTCCAGCTAGCTGTTGGCCCATGTTTACTAATGTGTTTGGTGTTGAGTAATGCATACAAGAATAAGAATATCACTAAAATCACGTTGCCCGGTGCTATTCCACTTGACACATTTGACGCGCTTGTAAAGTACAACTTTAGCGTATACACAAGAATTGTTTAGTTTCGGCGGCATTTCTAATTTTGAATCCTGGGAGTTTCCAGGGTAGCGATTTCGAATTGGTTGGCTGGCGAACACATACTCAGTGTCAATGCCGAGTGACTTTACATGTTTGTTTGCTTCAGTAGACCACGGCCGTACCCAATTTTCCTTCACTAAATTAAATCTGTCGAAAAATCAGAATACTTTTAAATCATACTCAAGTTCATCCTCAATGGAAAAAAATATCTAACTAAACGAACCAGCTTGTTGCAAGATCCACATCTTAATGCGTGCAATAACAGTGCATTTTTCCTACCAGATACTCAAGCCTACCGGTATATTACAATCTGAATAGAAAAGAGAGCAAAAGGGGCAACGTCTTTTTAAGTAGGAATTCCCTATTCAGTACTCACCACGGCTTAGTGTTTTTCCGGTGGGTGAGCCCCTTATCTTAGAAAACGGACGACTTCATATGAGCGGAATTTGGGAGTGGTGGACGGATTTTATGGTCGATTATATGCCGAAGCTGTCGGGAATTAATATTTTTAAAGAAGGAGAGGAAAACGAGGCAGGCGCGTGAAAATGTATCGAGTTTAAGAGGCAATATTGTGTTGTATTTGTAGTTTGCTGTTTGGCTACTGGCCGCTTTGCTTATTTTGTGTGGAAGTAAATCAAGAATATGTAAGGCATTAGTAATTTTGGTGCATGTCAATTAGGCGGTTATTGTTAGCTATCGGAATATGGTGTTTGAATACGGGTAATATGTAAATGTAAAAAAGAAAGTACATTAGTAGAGTATTAGTTACGCCTAAATATGTTAACAACATATGTAAATTTTTGATGTGCTTGCTAGGCTTCCAGAAGTGGATCAACAAGTAATCAATACAGTAGCAGATGTTAATGTGTTAATAAACATATTTCTGGTGTTGTATGCAAACATAAAATAGTTTAAATTGTCACTGCTTCTCGAATGTATGCTGAATAAAAATATGCGTCACAAGATAAAATGGCTATCTGCTGAATATTTCATATTAACAACGGCCATAATGCTGGTGAAGAGTGATTTCAACATCAGTCGTTATTTAAGGCGCAGCAACGATGTGATCTCATAGTTAATATTGGAATCCTCTCTTTGTGTGGGTCATACAATGTCATAATTCGGTTGATGATTAATTTTTGGCACCTTTATATGTTACTTACACTGAAGTTTGTTTAAAATAATGATTTGTTACGGTTTTCACTCGTTTTCGTTTGTCGGGTCGGTTTCAA
>LJIJ01003588.1:0-18303 GCA_001718145.1 Orchesella cincta | reverse complement strand
AGTGAACACGGGACGATCTCTACGATTACCAATCAGATTTGACAAGTATTCAGAGAGGAACAACTATGCTGTTTAGACATCAGTTCACTTCAACTGAATACAAGCTAATGAATCAGTTTTCGATTGCATATATGCTGACTCTTCTTTCTTACAGGTAGAATGACGGGATGGTGAAATTCCAAAAACTGGACCAACAGCCGTACGATGAGGTGGATAAAATGTGAGACATCGGTTAGGATAAAATAACGGATCAAACATAGAACTTACATATTTTCTTAATTTATTGGATTAATATTGATTTGATGTAATTGGGGTTAAGGTATATTTCATTTTTACTCATATTTCTTTTTTATGACTGTTTTCCCCATTAATATGTGTAACAGGATGATGAAGCTCTTAAAACTATACCAACAGCCAAACGATGAGGTGACAGAATTTGAGACATTGCTTGGAAAAAATGGATACCGTATTAAAAAAACTTTTCTAATTTATTGTATTAACATTGATTTGATGTAATAGGGTTAAGGTATATTTCAATTTTATATTTACTCGTATTTCCGTTTTTAATGTTTAACGTAATATAAATTCATAAAATTAAATAAAATAAACAAAATTCGGATTATATATTCCCCATTAATTTGTGACACTCACGATCCTTCTTTGCCATGGGGTTTTGAATAAAAATATCGTATTCACTTCCCGTTGTCTCATATATCTCCTTGATAAAGGTATATTTTTTGCAAATATGCAATTGTGCAAGCCATTCGTTTTTGATTTTTTTGCAATTGACGTTGTATTAATGTTCGTGTCACTCCTCTCTAGAAATAAAAAGGTAAGTACATTTATAAAATAAAAGCTTCAAATTAAAAATATTGTATATAATTTACTACTTACTGGAGAATATAGTGGTATAAAATTACGTGTCTTTTTGTGGGCATGGTTGTCCCCTCCAATATTTCAGTACCTGTTCTGTAGTTTTAAATTTCAAGTATTTTTAACAAGTATTTAGAACAGTATGCAGCAAGTTATTATTTATTAAGTCAACCTAGAAAAACAAAAATACTCGTATTTAAGACAAAAGAAGTAGATATGCAAAAATTCCAAAGGTGTTTTGGGAGGAAACGGAAATTGAACACACAGAGAAATTATTTAGGGGTCACTTTCACTCAAATCTGTGTTATCAAAGCATCTGCAAAGAATTTATAGAGAAAGCTGAACTAGCCTCGAACAACTTGTTCAATCTCTTTTACAGATCTAAATGCATACTCTTGACAGTAGAATCAAACTTTACGATGTATTAGTTAGCTCTGTACTGTTATATGGATCCAACATCTGGGGGATACAAACTGCCGATCGACTAGTAATTTTTCAAAATAAGTTCTTGAGAAGGCTTTTCCAGTTGCCAGGTCACACACCGTCATGGTTTTTGAGGCTTGAAGCAAGCTGTCAAAGCATGGAAATCACTCTAGCAAAAAATATTCTTTGCTTTTGGCAAAGAATCATGTTACAAAAACCAGAAACACTGATACGACAGTGTTATGAGACTCTCAGAAAAACTAGAGCGCTGCAGAAACAAAAATATAATTGGTATAAGAACTTAAAAATACTTGCTCGAAAATGGGAATTCATGAACATATTTGATCATGAGAACTACACGAATGATACTAAGCAACTGGTAATGAGAAACATAGCAGTAAGTAAGGCAATTAGTCAGATGAAAACTCTTGAGCAGGAAAACGACATTTTACAAATGAAACAAAGCAAGACAATGTCACAATATAAGTCACTTCGAACACACTGGAGAAGGGAAAAATTTCTAAATTTTCGTAGAGGTTGGGAGGAAGTACAACTGTTAGTTCAACTCCGTGCTAAATGTGGTAGAATAAAATTTAAAAATAAAAAATGTGAACTTGGTGTACTTAAACAATTTTACGATGACAATGAAAACCCTGTTTGTAAACTCTGTAATATGAATGAACCTGAAAATGAATTCCATATTTTGTTCAAATGTGTTAGATATAAGTTGATTAGGCTAAGGTTTCTTGGGGACTTTACCTTACCAAATAGCGATGAAAATTATACTGATTTTTTTGTTAATGTCGACGAAAATAAGCTTAAACAATTGTCATTATACATGAAATATGTGTTAGAAACTAGAAATCTATGCAGCTCATGAGAACACAACCTAATGTATGTAATGATTGTAAGGGCCAAAGGCCAATCGATCTTGAAATAAAGACTACTACTACTACTACTACTACATGGCAAGTCTGCCATGAAAATAAATAATAAAGCTTATTATGTACCTTTAGGTACATATTAAGAAGACTTTGTATCGCGTCGTCTGTCGTCCGTCGTCTGTCTGTCAACACGATAACTTTCGAACCGTTTGACATTTTGAAATTCTGATTTTGATAAATCGAAAGATAAGGCCAAGGCAGAGGATGAGTTCGAAGATGGGTTATCTGGGGTCACGGAACAAGGTCAAATGATAAGCGCAACCAATATGATAAGCGCCACATATAGATTGTAATACATCATTCGAAGGTATTGCTTTTACTGATGATGCACAGACCAGGCTATCAAAGACAGCCAATGGTTCGTTATGGGCTTGACTCCAGAATGTAGCTCCGGCGTGAGACACATTGGTTAATCCATAATCCAATGAAAACGACGGAGAGCCAGCTTGAATAAAAACGCGCGAGTACATTTGTTTTTGTGAGCGAGAGTTAACGGAATATTCAGCGCGATGAGCAAAGTTAGTGACATGACAATTGTGGCAGTTGGCTTATTCTACATATTCTGTGTGTTCACTTGTTTGGTAGAAAGAGTGGTAAAGTTTTTTTTACTATTGTACATTTTCGATTGTAAATGACAATTCTAACAGAAATCTCGTTTCCTTATAGACACCCAGCATCCTTGGTCTCACTGGCATTTTAGAGACTTCGGGCACTCTTTTATGACCATGTTTCGCTTGCTGTGTGGCCAATGGCAGGATTCAATGTCGGAGTGCATGGATGATTATGGATGGATTTGTATCCCATTTTTTATTTCGGCAATCATTGTGCTGGATTTTATTGTCCTCAACCTCCTTCTAGTAATGTTTCTGCATAAGATTTGCTGCAAGAGATTTACCTGTATGTATAGCAAACGGAAAATCTGACATGAGCAAACTTGCAATAGCTGTCACCCGTTTTAAAAGGTTAGGAATTTGGATGAAAGTCAAATTTGGAACATGTTTCCCACAAAAAGGTTTTCCAGATTCTGCAATTCAAGAAAAGAAAAATATTGAATTCGAGTCAATGTTTACTGAGAAAGTTTCTGTGAATGTTTCTGTGAACCAACAGTTGCGTAAATATTGACACCCACAATGAACAGCAAATGGTTCAAATATTTTCAACATTGGAATACAATTGCTACTATGTGCCTGTCGTTGCGGGATGAACATTTAAAATCAAGGCCTTTCTTACAAGTTGTTCTAAACGTTGCAGATAACATATCATTGTTACTTATGGCAGTGGAAGCTGCTATAAAAATTGTTGGGATGGGATTCTCTGCTTACATAAAAATCAAATGGAACTGTTTAGACTTTTTTATCGTGTGGGGTGGAATTTTGAATGTTATTGGAAGCCTGGTTGGAATCAGTAGTGTCGGGTTTTTTCGTTCAATGAGGGTGTTCCGACTCTTCTCAAACTTTGAAGGAACGCGGGTTATATTCAATTCGTTAGGAAGAGCCATGCCAAAAATCTTTGGAATAATGATAATATGTCTACTGATTTGGCTCGTGTTTGCAATTATCGGTTTTCAACTTTTAAACGCAGACTCCACTATTGCGGCACTGTAGATAGAGATGTCCGGAACAAAAAGGACTGTTTGGATCGTAACTATACTTGGACCCAGAACCAACTCGTAATTTTGACAAAGTTGGAAGTGCCTACTTTAGGATTCTTGAAATAATAACTTTTAAGGGATGGAAGTTCTTTTCAGATGGTCAACCAACTCAGGAGAAATTGATGAGCAGCCTAGTTTTGAACGAAGCTTTTGGATTTCTGGCTACTTTGTGGTTGTCATTCTTTTTGGTTCTTTTTTCGCTGATTGATTTCCAAATTTTCAGCCATTTCCACAAAGGAACTTACAGCATACTTGGTGCAGGGTGATACGACTATTTTTCTCTGAACTCGGTATTCATTTTCATTTTGCACTTTAAACAAAATTGTGTTCTCGGAATTGTAATTAATTCCATGTGTTTCAGATAGCCCTGCTTGAACTTCAGTCCAGGCATCAGAGATAAATGGATTCAGATTCTCAACACCAGGTTTCAAACCTTTTTTAAAGTTTAAGGAAATCATTTGAGACATTTCTTTTGGAAACTGTAGTTGAGCAGACTCTTTCATTTTTCTTGAAGCTTCATAGTTTTCTTCTTGTTGGGTTGTTCCATTATTCACTAAAATTTGCTTGGTGGTGATTGCATATCGTTGAATATGATTTGATATTTCTGGAAAAGTTTGAGTGGGCTTGAAATTGATCTCTGTAGCAGCCAGCTTAATAAATCTCCGTCTACACTCAGTCATCGGTACTTTTGTAACATTTTCACTTACGGCAGTTTTGCTGCCGTAGCTCAATTTCAATTTTATGGTCGTTTCAAACAAAACAGTATGAGCATCCGTGGTGTTCACGTACGTAAATGTTTTCATAGCTGAACGAATAGCCTCCGCATTTAATTGTCCGCCATCTTGCATTTCCCCAGAAAGTCTAAACAGAACACGATAAGGGATTTCGACTTGCGTCATTTCCACAAATTGCTTCAGTTTATATTCTGTGCACGGGGAATGCTTATATTTTCATGAGCAAGGACTTCCCTTTTAGTTTGAAGCCCATTTACAACGGTTTCGTTCCAGTTAATCCGAAGGCCATGAAAAGCCGTTGCAATTGCAGATTTCAATTCCATTGATGCATTTTCAGGAAACATCAGATCTGTATCCAAATCAACGTCGTTTGACCCGAGGATATTTACGGAATTAAAGTGTATAAACTCGTTTGGAACTTCAAAATTGGAGGTTTTGTTTGTTTCCCATAGTGTTTGAAAATTTTCTTCCAGCATCGTACTCCCATTGTTGGTGGCTAAAGAAACTTGCCATACCCGGTTAGAATAAGGCAATTTTGAGGAAATGGATAATGGCACAAATGAAGAGATCATGGCAGTGTATCTAGAAAAGTAAATCGGAAGAATGGGTTTGAAGTGTTCTTGAGATAGGAATGCAATTTCTATTTAATGTTATTCTGAAAAACGTACCTTGTACAATGTCTTGAAGATCACATGGCTCAATGGAAACAAAGTGTTAGAAAAATGGATATTCCACATAACACTTGTTGTAAAGAATGGCTCACCCACACAATCCCTTGTTGTATAAATTTTGAAACAGTTCCCATACGTATTTGCAGATCGCCAGTAACTATTCTTAAATGATGATTTTGGTAAATTTATACATTTACAAATATCCTTGATCTGCTCAAGCTTGCCTCTAAAATTTTCTTCTTCATAATAGTCAAAATCTACTGTAGTTTTAGTTTCCATATCAGTACAGTCCTTGATTGAGTTTACATAAAACCTTTGATTTTTTATGGGAATATATTTATGAGTTAGTTCACTTAAACGTGCTTCCTCTAATCTGACAACGTAACCGTCGCCGTGAATACCGGCGTAAATAGCAATCTCCCTTTTTGAGCAGTTTGATGTTATAAACAACCATGCAGTCCGTAGATTTTATAGAGCCCTTTAGATTTTTAAACGTTCCTGGTAGACTGGTACAAGTTGCCGAAGAGTTTAGTTCCAACATTTCACCTAATCAAAGGAAAACAGAATATGTTACAGTTTCATTTTGCGTGTTTTCCACCGATACTTAAAATATTACTATTTTTTCACCTTTGAAATCTGAATCTTTAAACAGTTGGACCTTTGCACCTTTTGAATTAAAAATGATGCCTGAGAGTAAAATAAAACTCAAGTATCCCTTCATCCAACAAACTGCCATGGCTCTTTTTATAATCAATTTCAATGTAACCAAAACACTTGTAATAGAACGGATTCTCCGTCTGCTGAATGGAGACTGAATGATATTTGGTGATAATCTGATGTTTTTATATTATAAGTTCTCATTTTCCAAGTAAACCATCATCGTCATTTAGCATTTTAAATGATTGGAGGCTTTGGCTTCAGAATACAGGGGAGCAAAACTTCTTTCCAACATCATAAATGTTTTTCTTGACGTCTTTTCGAAGGATACGGCTTTAAAATGATGAATTATCAATAAACAACTTGCGTTGTGAGGCTTACGCGTTTACTTTGGCAGCTTTGAGAGATTGGGAAATCGGCATGTGTATGTTACATTGAGGTTATCAACTTTCCTCGGCAATCGTTCTTTGAAAAATAAATGCTGACGTTTTTATGGGAGTAAAGATCCATTGCTTACCAAGTAGACATTCGGATTACGAACGATAATTGCGACTCACAGCCCAAGAAGTATTCAAACAAACTGCGTCATTCAATTTGAATGAATGTTATTTTTAATGCTCATTTGAAAGGACTTGACTTTTACCAAGTAAACATGATGTTCTCTGTCTAAAGGTTGGATTACTAACGCAATAATCATCGTTTTGAAGGTTCAATTAGGCACTCAATAAAATTATGATTTTTACTTAAATACTTTCAAGATTTGCGTGATATTATAAAAGAACGGTTATGGAACATTGTGTTTAGACGAAAAATTATTCCATCAGATAGAAATTGCCTTGTCAGAAGCAATCCTTTCATTCGTTGGGGATTTCCAACAATTGAAGTGACAGGCTCATTCCACAGATATGCAGAGTCTTCAAGTTTGGTATAAGAAAAAAACTGTTTGTTGTTTGTAAAAAATATATTAAATTTATAAGTTTTATGCAAAAATACTGATGAATTATGTCTTTTCACAAGAAAACAGTAGTTTCCCATTACATAAAGAGCGGAGCTAGAATTGGTGCAGTAGCTAAACAAGATACGTCGCAATTAGTATCGTGCGCATGATACGATCTACATTCCACAATCAAGTGACGCGTTTTCTTGATCTGGGCTTGACCCTTATCGTTGCTCATGCCGTGCAATAAATAAAAAAAATATAGTTTTTGCTCGAGCAAAAATCATCGTCATTACAGACATAATTTGGTGTAATCTGCACTGGCAAAGCCGTCTGACTCACTTCTTATCATCGGTTTCTACATTTTTTAACTGCAACCCGATTTTATCGAAGAAATAATTCTATTTTTTGAATTTCATCCGAATCGATTTTGTCATATAAAATTCATGAAGTCTAAATATGCCAGCTTCTGATTGTATTGTTGCCAGTTTTTGTTAGAAATTACGAGATTAAATGGATCCAATGAAAAATATGCAGTTCTGCATTGTAAACCAAAATTTACTTTTAGATGTATTTGCATAAATAACGATATTTTTATAACTCTCAATATCACTCTAAATATTAGTATTACATAGATAACATTTAATTGCAAAATTGGATTTTTATAGTTTTTTTTAAATTTTAAAATATAGTCAAATATCAGAATAAAAATGTGAAGCTTTACATCAAAACTTTAACTGAAGAATGGTAATTACAAGAATTTTTGTAAGACATAATTTTTATAGTAGACAATAATTTTAAACAATGTAATTTTCCGTAACTCATAGAAAGTATTATATTATATTAGTATTAGTTGATGAGTTTACAATTTGCAACAATTCCAGGATAGTTCTCATAACATTCTGGAATCGTTATTCCTTCTGCACTAACTCCCGTACCAACTACATAGCTTAAGATTAGTTTCCCCGGGGTTTCTACGACAACTGTGAAGTTGTCCTCATTGCGAACAAAGGTGAGTCCTTCCAGATTCTCTCTGACTTTTTCTGCATCCAGTGATTCGGAGAGCTGTTTTCCAGTCACTTGAAGTTGAATTTTGTAATCAATTTCAACAGTTTTGGTTTTAACGAACGATTCCACGTCGTATTCTGTACATGGAGAAATTGCAATTTTTTCCTCAAATCGGAGACTTTTGTTATTTCTCACCATAAAGTTAAATGGGGTGTCAGGATGGTTTCGTTTTTCTCTTGTGACATTTCTCCACTTTTAAGTTTTGTCCACACAATTGTAAGAAATGGAATGGATGGCACCTCGTCAATTTGCAAGTCCTTGTGAAACCCAACAGAGCTCATTTGATTCAACTCTATTGGGAACTGAAGTTGTCCAATTTCTGCAAACTCCATTTCTGCCTCATACTTTTCCTCCTGTAGAGTTGTTCCATTATTTGTAAAGGTCTGCGTGTTGAACATTGGAGACTTCTGGAGCTCTTGATTCAAGTTTGTAATTTCAGTTATTGGCTTTATATTTGTAACCTGAGCTATCAGTTCTATATGCTGCTGCGGGCAATCAAGAATGGGTTCTGTCGTCACATTTATTCTTGCATCAGCAAATCTATACCGAAATGTTGCTGGTATTTTTGTAACTGCTGTAAAATCGTCGTATTTTTGTGAGAAATCCAGGCCTTCAAAATAATGTGGAATAAACTTAGCTTCCATGCGTTTGGATCCTTGGATTTTTGCACTAACTCTGAGATTGAAATCGAAATCATTTTCTATCTTCAATTCGTCAAGAAGCCACTTGACTTCCATTTTTGTACATGGTGGCAACGTCAACCTTTCCCGAACGCTTAACTCACGTTTACTCATAACTGTCCCATTTAAATTGTATTTTCGAAAAAATGACTGTAACTGATAGTTAAGATGCCAAGGAAGGGGTTTCCCAAGATCCAAGTCTACCCAATAGTAGAATGTGAATGAATTGATTGAGTGGCTAGCATTAATCAGCTGGAACTGAAAATCCTCAGATACTTCCTTTTTGGCCACAAAATAGTGTTCAATTGGAGAGCTCCCATTATTAATGAATTCTTGTTCCTCTGCTATCGTAACATTCCTCCGAAAATTTGCTGGCTTGGAAAAATCAGGGTTATGGTGAATTCCATAGATTTCGCCATTAAATCTAGTAAAAAACATTCGTAATGAAATAAAATAAATAAAATTCGTAGTCTTTTAGCAACTAGTTTTGCTTTCTTACCGAACATCACATTTGACTTGAGGCGGATGACAAGGTTTGAGTGATCGGTAGACAGAAGGAATATGAAAGTAATGTGTGTTGTGCCTGGTTTCCCTGGCGCTCTACCACAATTTTTAGCAAAGTACATTTTAAAACAATTTCCATACGTCTTAGCTGAACGGTAGTTGTGTGTTGTTTCAGGTTTGTACATGAGCACACATCCCGAAACTGTGCCACTTGCCCTCAAAGTTCTCCATTTCAAAAAGGTCAAGGTCAACCTGGGTCGTTCTCCATATCTGTGCAATCTCTGTATGATGACACCGTGTACCTGGAGTATGTCTCATAGACATATTTCCATGCCAACTCATTCAGTTGATTTTCTTCTGATTTAACCAGAAACGCATATTTCCCGTTGTATTTCTCGTCACAATTTGGCTGCTGAAAAACCGCTATGCACCCGGTAGTTCTTACAGACCCATTTATTTGCAAACCCGTTTGGTAGGTTTTGCAGCTTGCTGATGAATTTGCTTCATACACAGCACCTAAAAACATAACGAAATAAATGCGTTATGTTTATAAATTTTGTCTATGTGTTTTACTTTTTTTGTGTTGACTTACCTTTGAAATCATGTTCCAATGAAACTGTACGTTGGCTGCATCACAACAGCAAATAAAAACACTAACAAAAAAGGCGCAAAAGGGAATACAACTTTGTTTCTGCCATAATTTATTTGTGCCTTCTGTAATTGCAGCAAAACCATATGTATACGACTTCTTTACTTGAGTTATTTAGCCAGCCAGTTGTAGCATGAAATATTAGATTTAAAAACAATAATCTGGCAATCAATGAACTGAAAATTGAGCGAAGCGAAATTTAAACTATTACGTTTGGCAAAGGGTAGAACTATTTATAAGTTGACTATCAAAAACAAGGCTGCTGCTTCAATATCTCAAGTCACAAGTAAAATTCAGAACGGAAGATCATACTCACAGGGAATCTCATTAAGATTGATAACACCAAACTGCGGTTTCCTCCATACTCCTACATTTTGGATACATTCTATGAGAATTTGTTTGAAGCATAGATTAATGTGTGTTTGAATAAATGAAAAGGATTTGACTAAAATAATGATGTCCGGATGTGGCTGTTTGCTCAAACCACAATTCTGCTTTAAATAAAATGTAAATATTTGTAAATTCTTTTGTTGGTCAAACTGACCGTGAGAATGAATTGAGAATGAGTTTCCCAACCGTTGATTTAGCTTATTTGCCGGATGACAAAACTCTAATCAAAGTTCACTCACTTGCTCAAACCTAGAATATTTCGTACTTGAAACAAAAAGGTCGCAGATTTTCTGCTGAGAAATATGAGCCAATTTTAGGGTTTTCATATTTATGAGACAATAAGTTTTATTGAGCTACACAAGTGGAATACTTGTGTCTACTAGATCTATGTCCACTAGATCCATTGTCTACACTTCATCATAAAAAAGGTCTTGCACTCAACGAAAGGCTACTTTCATGTGTGTTCCCTATAAATGAGATTCTAAGTGGAATAAGCGTTCCCATCTGTCGTTGACCGGATGTCTTTTGTCTTGTCAAACCTCACTACCTTTCTCAAATGCCAAATATTTTATCGACTTTATTTATTATTCTTGTAGTTATCGTGTGTTTTGGATCAATCACTTCAATTTAATTCCAAGCCTCTTTTTGCAAAGACAACAGCTTCCACTTAGCTGAGGGTGTCATTGTGAAGCTAAAGAGCTACATTCTACTACACTGAAGAGTGCTAAGTGGAAGCTGATGCCAAAAATCCTCTAGGAGTTTGAATGTCTCGGTTTACCCCAAATACGAAGGTCTTGGGGGACAAAACCACCCCTAACTTTGCGCGGGTACATTTTTCAAAACTTTAAAGGGTGGAATCGGGTTCCTCACAATATTTTGTCCTAGAAAAACTGCCTTTAGGGTAAAAACAAAGCCAAAATTATCAAGACCGAATAATAACAATGAAAAAAATTGCCATTCTACGACTATGTGCACCAGAGTGAATCTTAGAACTCGCAAATTCAATAATATTCAATTAAACTTTCCTTTATGATAACCAAAATCATACAGCGGAAACATAACTCTCTTTTGCCCATAAAATATCCCGTGACAAATTATAGTTTATTCTACATTGGTTTGAAAATGTCGAATTTATTCGCACTTTATAGATTTAACCGCTTATTGTATCAAATAGTTTACCATAAAAATTTTAAGTTTGAAAATGTAAGTATAAATAGCAAGTAGAGAATAAAATTGGATTTTTTCAGTAGTTTTTTCCACTTTAATAACTCAATAGGTTATACAACAAAATTATTATGCCTTTATATTGGAAAGTAAAAGTTTGTATCAGCATGCTATTTGGCGGACACAAGAAAATACGTCACTACTTTTACCGGGAAATCATAGCAGCAATTTCCTTTCTTGAATGCACACAGCAAATATTTATGATAAAACGACCCAATTTATTTAGAGTATAAGTTTAAGCCATGCTTCATCTGGGTATTATAAAATATCATAGGAATCTCAAAATGTTATTTTTTACAAAACTAACTAAGCCTAAAAAATAAAATTACAAACAAGAAACTAACAAAATTGCCAAAGAAATGTGGCTAAATTGTATGAAGTATCTGATAAAACACGGGTTTCAACTTCACAAAAAGGTGGTTGTGCCAAAATGCACTAATTACACAGTCCATTCATTTATTGAAACAACAGTGTATCCATTTTCTCGTCTAGCTTAAAATTACTGGAATGAATCCGCAATCTAATGCAGCATCAACGTCATCAGAGCTACGCAAAAGTTTGGAAAGAAAAGTTGATAATATAGAATCACGATCAAGCTGATAACTTCACGTTGGTTGCCTAAGTCAAAGCCACTTAACGGATGGATTATTCCCTGAACTTGATAGTAGATGAGATAGGATTGCCGATTCTAGATAATTATATTAAAGAAATGGAAAGCACTTTCTATTGTAAGAAATGAATGCTCAGATTCATACTACATTTAAGTATATTCGATTGAGATTATCAGATACTGAGAGCCTGATTCGGAATAATAAAGTGAATTTATTTAGCAAACCTACCAAATTATATTCATTTATAGTCAACATTTAAAAATCTAAAATAAGCAAAGCATCAAAAGTTCGTAATGTAACCAGTTATAAGTATTCTGTCAGAACGTTCTTATCAAGCACCCAAAATCGTCCATAATAAACTCGCAAAGGGAGAACAGCGATCGTCTGTTTTATCAACACTTTTGCCTTTCTAGTTTTTGTTCTCACAAACAAAACTTTTGATAGTTTTCGGCTTGTTTCTGCAAAATCGTAATATGTTACAATTGCATGTACGCATTTGGGTAGTATAACCACATGGAAAAGAATTAGTAGGATGGAAAGCCCTTCAAAAAAATTCATGAAAATACTGGGCATCTCATTATGCCCCTTGATACAAAACCAAATGCTCATAACCAACATCCAAAATGTTCCTGTGAGGTTGATTCACACTATTTTTTGAATAAATAATTTGCTCACTCCATAAAGTAGGTGTAGCTTGATATGAGTTCTGTGAAAGTTATCCACGTTTTTTATAAATTTTTCATTCATTGTCGAGGCGACTGTGGTTATTGTTTGTAAAAGAATCGTGCACAATGACAACAGAAATGATAATGAACGTAAAACTTCTGTAATTCCTGGTAAAATAAGGAGAAAGCGGAAAATTATTGAGCCAAAAATGAGGCTTCCTTCTCGATGTATTGGTGGAGGAAGAATGAGTTCCATGATAAAATAAAATGTGTCAAAATTAACGGTTCTCGAAAATCATGGCTATCCGCTGTAACCTTACCATTGAATTGAATGAAAATGTTTTAAGTAGACCAAGTTGGCATAAAGCTGGCTTTAAATAATTCACAATATGGCTATCCCAAGTTGTCCCTACATCAAATTTTCATTGAACCATTCTTCTGCAACTTTCTTCTTCTGGACGATTTATTGTTTTTATTTTTATTTGATTTTACGATTGAACATTCCTGGCTCACCTTTTGTGAGTTGTGTGGCCTTTCTGGAAATTCGTTAAAACACAAGCTTCATTCGAAAATACCAAACTCTTAAAAGTAATCCGGACCCGAGTTTGAATCATAAAGTTCATCACCATTGTCGAAATTTTGCATTCACGACAGAAAGGTAAAACGATTTTAAATAACGTAAGTAATATTTTGTTCTCACTCTCAGTTAATATTTAATGGGACGTTGTACAATTTTATTTCAGAATGCAGAAAACATGGCTTATGTTACTCTTGGCTTTTATTCGAACAAACGAATTTTTGAGAAACGTTTTGCCAATTGGTAGCTAAAAATTGCATTCATCGTCATATCACCTTCGTGTCAAAACTTTCATTCATCCAACCAGTTTACAAGTGAATCACTAGCACTTTCTACTACTTATAAAGTTCTCAAATATTGATACATATCTCCAGAGATATATCATCATCATCATCATCATGACACGACTCCATTAAAAAAGTTAGAGTATAGCCACATAATTTTTTTGCTGTATACAGATAAACTCCTCTACATGGACATGAAAAGCTCTCAGATCACAAAAATTGTTTTGTAAACCGGTTTTCCTCTCACATCTCATCGTCAAAGAGAATCGATACATCTTATGTATGAATACCTACATACATATTCATGAAGTCAAAGCGTGTTCAACAGGTATACGGCACACACGCTTTATGTATAAATCGTCCTCATTGAATTGGTCACATTTTGTCTTCACAAGTCCCACAACATTAAGAGATTGGAAATATAAAAACAAACCTGATTTAGTACCTACACATGTGGCGAATGAGAACAAGCAAACTTTTTGTTCCCCTTTCTCATCATCACAAAGCAATCAAAGGAAATTAAATGAATAATCTACATCAAACAATTATTTGTGTTGAAAAAGAAGTTTGAAAAATTATGTAATATTCTCAACTATACATAGTTAGTGTTCACAAAATATTCCTTAAAAAATTATACATTCAAGTAAGTGTATAACATCATATAATAATTTAATATTGCCTCTAAAATTCGTTTTGTAAGATATCTAATGTAATTTGTACTTTGCAGTCTAGATGAAATTCATCATGAGTTCGGAAGAACATTTGGTTAACTTGAAGCACAGGAAACCACCAGGTTCTGGCAAACACCTACTATCCAAAAACAAGCCAAAAATCACAAATGTGTGTTATGTTCACAATCATTTCCGCAAAAAAGCAAGCTGGAAACTTCATATCTCATACGCCGAGAGAACGTCCACATGCCTGCCCATTTTGCAAAAAATCCTTCGCCAACCAAGGAAACCTGTATTCTCACATGAAAACTCATGCTGAACTCCCGGAGAAACCTTACAAGTGCTCCCTGTGTTCATCAACATTCGGTTACAAAACCACCTGGAAGACCCACATGAAAACCGTCCACACTGAAAGGAAACTGAGCTGTGCCATTTGCTCCAAAATGTTTGCCACACTTGGCAACCTCCAAGTCCACTTCAGAACTCACACCGAGAAGCCGCACTCGTGTGTTTTTTGCCTACGCTCATTTACTTTGCGTGGAAATCTGATGCAACATATTCTTACGCATATTAACGAGAAGCCATACGACTGTTCCAAATGTTCCAGCTCCTTTGCACAGCCAAATGTTTTAAAAAACCACATGCGTTTTAAACACACTGGCGAGCGGAAGTACAAGTGCGACATGTGTGCAAAGTGTTTTGTGTCAAGCGGTGACCTCAACACGCACAAGATGGGCGTTCACTTCAAACGAAAGAAATATATGTGTTCAATCTGCAACATGGGATTTTTAATCCCTTTCCGTCTGCGCAACCATTTAGAAATACATAATAACAGAAAGGTGCACGAGTGCTCTCAGTGTTCCAAAAAGTTTAAAAAGTTGGCTTATTTGAATGCTCACACGGTAAGGTCGCACACTGAGAAAAATGACAGAATGTCATTCAAATGTGAAGTTTGTGATAAGGGTTTTTGGTTTAAAAAAGATTTTAACGCTCACGTCAAACTGTACAGAAGAAATGGTAAACTGTGGTGTTCCCACTGCAAACTATTTTTCAACTCGATGGAAACTTTGAGAGAACACGTCCAACTTTTTCACAAGGGTAGTCTCCAGTTTCTTTGTGTCATGTGCGAAGCCAGATTTCCCGGAATGATTACGCTGGAAAGTCATATATTGAAGAAACATACAAGAGAAAAGCCGTTCTCTTGTTCTCAATGCACAGTCGTCTTCCAAACAGATAGGGCGATGAAGAGCCACGTAGGAACGGTTCATGACAAAAACCGACCTTTATTTCCATGTCAACTCTGCGATAAATCATTTGTCAATATGGGAAGTCGTGATGATCACATACGAATCCACTTGAATGAGAAATGGATCCAATGCACACTCTGCAAACAAAGTTTTAAGAATTCCAAAAGTTTGCGAAACCATGATAGAAAAACCCATCGAGCAATGTCAAAGTAATTAGAATGGGGTTACTATAGGTTATAAAAATAATTGATGTTACATTTGCTGATAGCTAAGTAAATAAATGATTAATTGATATATGCTGACACGCAATTATTTTCATCCGTGCCCAATTTTATTATGATAAAAAGTGGCTAACATTATTTTTTCCATCTGGAATCGCATGATTTCCATCCCCTCAGCTTTCCAGTAATTCATTCCACTCATCATTATCAACACATAACAATACATGCAACGAAGGCGCATTATTTGGGATGTGACGGTGGATGTTTTAATTAATGCATAAACAAAATTTTGGGACAATATAGCAAAGTTATCTTACGAAAATTAACAATAATGATTACATACAAACATGGGGTTCTCACAATACCCCAAGCAGAACTTCTCCGAAAGTTAACTTTTCACTTTCCCCGTTAAGAAAGTAAACAAGAATCCGAGTCACTTAACCTGCAGCTTGGGACTGTTACGATGATGATGATGATGATGATACAGTGCTAGAAAACCTTTTTCATATTTTCAACGTACTTCAGTACGGACTGTCATCAATTTTAGCCTCTTCTTTTACGCATTTGCATATGGTCGAAACTGTTCAAATTTTTAGATTTGAAATAGCCACATACGTGTTCACTGAAATGATGCGGATGTCTCTTCCTAGATCAACACCAGCCTATATTAAAGAATGAGTAATACAGTTTCATTTGATGGTTATTTATAACATTTATTTTTAAAATCATAATAATTATTTGGTTTTGTTCCAAAGTGTTTTAAACAGATTTTAAAATCATTTGTTTCCAATTGGTGTGACTTCAAATAATATTTTTACTTCACATTTTTGTTAACAAAACATCTTTCAAAGGAATGACTCGATTTGGGAAATTGAGTTGTGTTTCTGTTCGTACAAGTATAATTGACTAAACGTCAGCAAAGGATTGCTCTTCTGGATGTTTGTTTTAGAATAAAAGTGCAGTTTCATATGTTCATATGTCTTGATAATATCCTCAAAATACTTGATAAAAATTATGACGGCATAAATGATGTGGATGTTTCTTTATGAAGGAAGTAGCAGGATTGACATGAACGCTCTTGAGGTAGAGCTAGCTGCCAAACAGTTTTAGTTAGCAGGCTTGACCAAGAAATTAAAATGAAATAAAAAGAGATGCGTCATGCTCAAAATATGACTCACCGTGTGGAATTTTCCAAGTACACGAAGAAAGTTGAACCCAAATCCATTGAAGGAACAAATGATGATCCAGATCAAATTTGAAGATGTGACACCGTCCCATTTTATGTTCATGTTATGCTTCCCTATATTTGTAGAGCACGACTTGTAATACGTTCGGAAATATGAAACTCAAATGCACCTTGAACTTCGCCAGCTATTCCATGTACGTAAACATTTTTGAGTTCAGCGTTCCCCTTCGCGCATGCTGACGAAAACGAGTGCTATGGTAATATGGATCTGCCTTTGGTTTATTTAGCATAATATTTCACTGAATTCCTCATCTTGTAAAGATTGGGAATGAAAAAACATAATGTAAGTTACGTGTTCTAAGAACCCAGATTCGTTTTAATCTCGTTTTTCTAAATGATCAACTCTACAAGTTGAGTTGAACGATGATGGGACAAAGCATGATACTCCCCCATTCTGACGCATCAATACATGAAGCCAACACCCTTCTTGAACATTGTTCCCTTTGAGCTGGAAAAACACACTTTGTTTAGAGAATTTTTTTATTTCAAGTCGTTCGTATACGCTTCTGAACTAATTGGGATCACACAGAGTTCTCAGGCTACTGGCAAAGTCCTTCAGCATCAGTTGAGCTCACGACTTCTTTGCAACAAGTCTCCCACATCTTCCCACTTATATATTTAAAATTACTTGAGTTTCTTTTGGTTGTTTTTTTAAAGAAATTGAAAATGGAAACTGGAAATGACTGTCAAACGTCAAAAGTGTGAATGTAACAAATTTATTGGTGAATACATTAGCTAATAAATTGTGGGGGAAAACATTTTTAAATGAGTGAAATTTGTTCATTTCGCATGTATCATGAATAGAAATGTTATCAAAAACAAAACGAAAGTTGAGAATAACACACGAATGTGACTAAACTTTTCAACATCACTATCATCTTGTGGGACTATAAAAATCAAGCTTTCAAACAATTGCCTGAACATATTTATAAGTGAAAACCAAGTTAAAAAGTGAGCTGAAAGGTAAAGGGAAAGCCGAGATCCCAAATACGCATCATTCTGTCACGAGTGACTAAACGTATCGTAACAAGAAGTGAACGAGCCGAAAAAAGAATGGGAATGTAAGATTTTTTAATTTGTAATCACGCATTAATTTTTATTTTAAGGTAACATCTTCAAGCAAATTACTATTAATTTTTAAAACCCATTCCGCATGTAGGATTCTAATTTGGTTTGCAAAAATTGTAAGAGTTCAGTTTTAACGCATTATCGCAGTGATAAATAAAAAGCAAGCTCTTTTGACAGCTTCAGCTAATAATTAGTACTCTGACGTTTTTCCGGCTTTCCACATAGTCGTAGAATGGCAAATGTTTTTTCATAAGCAATATTCGGTGTCAATATTTTTGCCTAACCTAAAGGCAGTTTTTCTAGGACCT
>LJIJ01003587.1:0-18307 GCA_001718145.1 Orchesella cincta | reverse complement strand
TTAATAGAGTTCGTTGTTTAAGCAGGAGCCATTAGTTTTTGTTTTACGAGAGCAAAGCATTTCTCTTTTTTACGTGAGCATTGAAAATGTATTGTTTTATATATAGCAGTGGAACTGGAAACAAAAAGAGAAACTACACTAAATAAAGATATTAAAGGACAGGAACGCATAGATGGTGTATTTGTTAATCATTACAACCAGGTGTGTCATAAACATACGTATCTTTTTGGGTATTTTAAGAAAATCTGGAGGTTACGACACTTTCATTAAATAAAAACGATAGAACTGGTTAAGGTATATAAAACGTGTTTTTTACATATCTTGATATATCATTGCTTGTTTTATACAAAACATGTATTTTTATTACCATAGGAAATGCTCCTACTGTGAATTTGAGCATGGAAAACGCTCAAAGAACGAGCAAACGCAGCAACTAGGGTTGAAGAACAGAACAAGAAGCAGTCAGTGGGACACCGGAAAAGCTGGAAGGATGCGAGGGTATCCGACAGTCAAAACAAGTAGACATAAATATCGCTCAAAACGACATCTAACTAATTCAGGGGTCGATGAAACTAAGCAAACAAAACGATGTTGCTGTATGAATCTAATCTAAATCCAAAAAAGCGACATACGTATTTCGCTAAGACATGCATAGAGTACGTATTAGTTTTTTGTATCCTTTCTTGTTTTCAAAAAACACTTCCAGCTCTGTTGTGAATGCTTTCCTTGTCGAAAAACCCCATTCACCATACTACTACCATACCAAAATCTATCTGGTATGCATTTCTGTTGTTTATACGTAAACTATATAACTCGTACGTGTAGAAACAACAATTTGAGTATTTCTGTTTTTTGTTTGAAGGTTTTCGTCTCCAGATGGCATATGATCAATGTATGACGTTCATTACGGTTCGTTCTGAATTAAGAAAAGGAAAAGACACAGCTGCACAACGGGAAAAATGTTTCTTAAATGCATGAAAATGTTGAAGTGAAACCATTTTTGTTAATAGGAATCTTAACTCTAAAAACTTAGATACGCAGTGAAATGCATGTAGGTCACAGATTTTTAGATATGCAGCGAAATGCATGTAGGTCATTTTTGGGTATGCAACAAAATGCATTTAGATTTATTTTTATGCATTTTATAATGCATTTTATTAATATAAGATGATCTGTGATGATGATGATTAAGTAGTGAGTACACTGCTATGAATGTTAAGATCAAATGAGTCGTCATTTTTTAAATGAATAATATTGATACTAGTAAGTTTTTATCATATTTGTTTTTTTTTGTTCGAGTTATTTTCTACCTCGCGAAACATCCTTGGGATGAGTGGTAAACATTAGCGTTGGGTAAATAACAGATTCATTTAATTAATTAATGGGTTGGAATTGGTAACTCATAACTCTTCAAATGCGTGTCTGACATGACAATGAGATTTCGTTTTTGCTCGATCCTTACAACAATCAGGATTCTATAAATATGAACCGAACACATAAAAATAATGACTCCACTTACAACAGTAGCTGGACAAGCATTCTGGAAATACGGTGAGCAGAGTGCAGCTGCAGCATCTAAGCAGAAGCTAATCATCATGATCGTGTCGCTGTGGCGCGTGCGAGTTACACTCCCTATAACTCTTATAACATTTTACTAATATTAAACTGGTGAGTGATACGTACCCCTGACGTAAAAACAAATCACACAAAACAATTTGTCAGTGTGGTTTACATCATAAATAATACCAAGTTTGCCAATTTCGGCAAAAAATTATGACTTCCTCTCCAACCCTCCCTCCAGGATGCCTCCACCTCCAAACAGACTTCACCATCGTCTTCCCCACGCCCACTTACCCCGTATTACATACCAAATACCTCCATCCCATAGCACATACTTACACCACAAACGAAAAGGTGTCCTACTATGTGCTGCCAATTCTCCCCATGGCCGCTATGCTAATTTAAAACATGCCAGTAACTATATGCGATACATATACTATTATGAGCCTCCTAGGTTTCACATTAACGTTGGCATTTCCCATATTGTAAATTGCTCAAATGCAGCAGTAAAGAAAAGATTTAAAATATTCTTACACTCATTGAATTTGGTTACGACAAAACAAATTTCTCCTTCGCGATGAGCTTGAAAAAACTGCATAGGACTTTTAGAGCAGAAGCTCAAAGAAAATATATAGGTTTTTAATACGCAAAACTTTCTATCATATTTAGTGTATTGTAACGAATAAATATCACTCGTTTACAGAAAACTGTATATACTAGCCGCACTTAAAATGTAATTTCTTATTCCAGACCGGCTGTCATTACTAATATAATTGAGATGCGTCCCCGACCCAAAGCCTAATACCTTCTTTGGGGCCCCGTGCCGGGTTGGTTGGACCCGCCCCCCTGACTTTTCCGCACTGGAAACAAGGAAGAAAGTATTGATGCCTACACCACTGTTCCTTTCTATGCTTCAAAAAGAGCCTATGATATCGTAAAGCTCCCATAATCTTATTACGAAGAGCCAGAATAAAACTGGTGGCTGCCGAATATACGTATTCTCAACCCCGTATTACCGGCTATTAGGAAGTCAGACGAGACTACAGTCTGCGAATATGATCTGAACTGAGTGATGCAGTAAGAGTAGATATTGCTCAAAGTAATGTCAGCGTATTGGAAAATAAGAACCAAGACTCATCTGCGTTATAAAAAGGCTAACAATTTTGAAATCTGGAATAACCAAAAACAAACCGAATATTTAGCATCGTAACATACCACCCCATTGGTTTGAATTATTTATATTTGAATCCTTATATGATGATTTTTAGAGGTAATATAAATACAAGTAGGTAGATTCAAAATAGTCATTGATGATTGCTTGATTTCATGACAATAAATAAATAAATAGTTTTGCTTGTTAGTCAAATTTAGTTGCGTAACCAGGTTACTTTTATCTACTTCTTAAGGTTAGGCTCTACAAACAAATATGTTATATGAAGCTTGCGTCTTCACCAAAAATGGTGCGGAACGCAAGTGCACTTGTGAGAGCAGCAATGCGACAGTCTGACCCAACCGACAAATCCACATCCACCAAACTCCGTCTAGCATCTGATCGAGCAATATGATTTCATAGAATGTACAAGAAATTGGAATTGTAGATATGATATAAGAATAGGTCATCTCATAGCAAAACTCGACCCTATGATTATTTTGCGGTGCGATAGCTCTTTTTCGCAGAATAGAAAAATATCGTATAACGAGCCCTCTTTCCCCAGAAGCGCGTGGAAAATACGTACCTTGAAACCTGCTTTCAGTGTTCACAATAGATTTCTGCTCGATGTGGCTATCAGAGCCCATAAGAATATATTACTTATTTACTATTAGATAAAGAAGACTGCCAATCGTCTTTGTAGCACTTAATTAATTGGAATAAAAGTAGAATTTCAATAGTCAATGGACACGGTGTCGATTCATCGCTTCATTTAAGAATTCAATGGGAGATTGTGATCTTATCTCTGGCGACAAGGTCATTCCGTTACATAACAGGTATAGTATGTAGTTTGCCTATCTCACAAAAAATAGTTCTGCATATTTTGAATATATTTTTAAGTATGCGTTCATTACAGGATTCCTTGCTTCCGTATTTGGAGTAAGCAAGTGAGATGGGTTCTGAGGCTGATCACGCCAAATCACGAAAATTGGTCTGGCGACAAAATTTTGATTCGGGAATTTCAGACGCAGATAAATACAGTTTTTAAAGAAGAAAAACGTAGTTTTTAGATATTTTTATTTGCAGTTTTCACCTTAATATGGTAGTTTTTCAAATTTATTGATGTAACATAAAATAATTATTTTAACATGAAAACTTAAAAAGTATTAGACAACTTGGTAATTCCAAACGTTGATGAATACCATAATACACATGCCAAAATTTGAATTTTGATATTTCGAAATTTTTGGCACGTTAACAATGTAAACTTTTGACAGGTTTAATCTTCCAGTTCGGCATGAAAAATAAACATCCTTAAAAATGAATAGAAAAACTCCTCAAATAGTTAGATCCACAAAAAAAATTGAGGTGTTATTTTTCATGCTCTAGGAGTTCATAACGAAAAGAAATTTTCAAAAAATGAACGTCACGGCTGTTCATATGTACTCAAAATATCCATAACATGTTTTGGTTGGTTTGATTAACAAAATATTTGCAAAACACTTACATTTTTTATGATTGTATGTAAAATCAGTGAGTTAATCACATGAAAAAACTAGAAATTGAAAAAAGGTAGCAGTGTTTTTTACTAATACACGAAAGGAATGAGGAAGAAGAAAAACGGGCTGGGTATGAAACAGCCCGAAACATCATTGACCGAACTTGCCGGAGCAGTGTACTCAATGACAGGAATAGAGCTCGGTCAATTCAATTCAATACAGGAATTTTTCAATTCCAATTCAATCAGAGCTTGACAGGAACGAAATTCTTTCAATTCAAATTCAATTCCTTTCATTTGTTCAGGTTCTTTCAATTCTATTCACATGTATGAATTGAAATTGAATTGAAATTTTCAATTCATATATAATAACATAACTATATGTAGGCTATACGTTTAGCATGTAGCATGCTTAGTAAGATGTTTTCAATTGTAAAATTAATTTAGCGTCACTTAACACAGAAAGTACGTTTCTCATACGTTTGGGAATACAAATGTTTATTTACTGACACACTTAAATGTTTAAAAACTGGTAGCCTTGCCAATAAACTGATATAAAATTGCGTTGCATTGATTTAATCACTCAAATGTAGAAGTATAAGCCACAAGTAACCATTTCCAGTATCAACTCCTTACATGGCATGGAGTTTGAAGGAATCACCTACTAGTTTTGCTAAACTACTTTCTCATCAATCTCATATATAACAAAGAATAGCAACCTACAGAGCTCTACTGAGCTACAAGGAATCTGGGCTTATATCCCACTTTGAGTATAGTGAGCACCTATACCGTACATGCAAATTAGGAGACCCGCTTTATTTGAATTATTTTCTTTGTTTTTACTATATGCAATCTGTTCCAGGGTCCGATGTACTATGAGTCAGAGAGCTCTGTAAATATTTATGGACAGTTGTAAGACCATAAATCTACATGATTGCACCGTTGTATCGATTCGAGAGAGTAAAACACACTGCGCCGTGATATGCTCATGGGAATTTGCTTCATTTTAACATTTCATGCAGTTTAAAAGTTGAAATTATCATCAATTTTTACATATAATTTTTGAATGTGTTGAATTGCAATTCAAACCTTTCAATTCAATTCCTTTCAAAGCCTTTATTCAATCAATTCATTCAATTCAATACACGTGAACTTGAATTGAATTGAAAGGAATTGAAAAATTTTCAATTCAGATTGAATTGAACGAGCCCTAGACAGGAATGGGGTGATTGCATTGCAAAAACGACCAATTTCTCGTGAGTTCAGATGATCCAGACTCTTCTTTCCAATTCAATCAAAATCTTCCTGGTGGTGACGCTTCTTGGAGTTCTGGGCTCTGTGAAGAATGGAACTATGGATGTCGGAATTGGAGACTTCTGCGGAAAGGAAGTTGAGGTGGTGGTCGACCAGCAAGGCCAATGGTCGAACTCTAGTGGGCCATGTTACCGATAGCGATGGGAAGCTTGTGTGCAAAGCAATTACAGAGACAAAACCCGATAATATGATTGTGAACTGTGATTTGTTTGAATGGTTTTAATTTATAACTTATAAACAAGACTACGTGCAGTTTGTCAAATCCACATTCAAAATATCCGTGCTTATTTATATAAATAATTATTAGTGCCTTTTTTGTAATGCGAGCTACCAACCGTACGAGCACATTGTTAATGACTATCAATAAATAAATTGTTTGAAAATCAATATTATTCTGTGAGTAAAATTTATTTTTAATCAATAATCAATCAGTCTGGTGGTTAATTAATCATTTAACAACAAATCATCTTGACGTAGTGAAATTGACAACGACTGGAACTGTTGAGCTGGAAGAAGTCTCTGTCTGGCGGCTCTCCCTGGCAACTTTCCGCTTGCAAATGTTTCCACGATGATAACCCAGTTTGCTAGGAAACACATAAATCCCACAAAGCTTACAAGCCACCGCTTTGGAGCCTTTCACGTGAACCTTAGCATGAGTGTCAAGTGGTTTTTTATCTTTGGCTTCAAAAGGACACAATCTGCATTTGTAAATGGAGCGACGGAACAGAGTCCCGTGGTGCAAAACGTAGTTGGGATTGGAGGTGTCCAATTCCCTCAATCGAATTCCATTTGCAGTTGCCGTCTCGTTTGGTGGGTGACGAGATTTTTGATGCAACACCATTTTTGAAGGATTCACATGCCAGTCGCATTCTGAGCAGATGAGTGATTTTGAGCCCTTTTCGTGGAGGGGGAGATGCCTCTTTAAATGGAGTGAAGTTTGTGTGCTGAATGGGCAGTGTTTACATTTGTAAGTGTACTTCCTTTCATAAAGGTCAGCCAATTTAACTTTGCGATTTTGAAGTCGTTTGGCGAGTTTAGGTGGAGAAGGGCCGTCATCATCATCATCATCACTTTGGTCGAGGTCTCCCGTAATGAATTCCTCGTTTCCATCATCCTGATTCAAACTTAACGGGTCTGGGAATACAAATAAATGGATTTAGTAAAAGAAAAACGGAACCGGTATTGAGCACAATATAATTAAGTGGTTTACTGTATTTATTATTTACCTTTATCAAGAGCTCGTCCAGCCACGACAGCCAACATCAACATTTCAGATCGGTCCCTGAAGTTCCAAGAATTGAGCAGTTTCTGGCACCTTTAAAAAACCAAATGGTTTGATTACTAGCTAATTGCAGATAGCCGTTTTTCAATCACAATTTGAAACTTACACTCCAATTTAACGTAAACACGTTCAGTTTTAATCTGCTCTTGAGTGGAACTTGGCCCTTCTAGGACGTTATCCTCCATCTCCATCGTAAAAATGTTGCATGCTTACCTTGACAAATCAGATGTTCATACCAAGGACAGCGTGAAGTTATCCGACAAACGTGAAGTTATCCGACGTCCGACATCGACATCGACTAACGTGAAGTTATCCGACATCCGAGATCCGACAACGACTAACGTGAAGTTATCCGACATCCGATACCCGACATTAAACATAAATATCGAACCCGACAAACGTGTACATTTATCCGACATCGACATCAGACAAGCGTGAATTTATTCCGACATCCAATATCCGAGTAGCGAAAATTGCTTATTTAATGCATTTTGAATTTTTTGATGGTAAATGAATGATGCCGATAAAACAGGTCTCATAAGCTTCTCTAGTTAAAATTTAAATGGGACTCGTCCCAAATCCAATTGACATTGATCAAAAAGTGCGTGATTGAAACAAAAAAACAAAATAAACTTATTTAACTATAATTTTAAATAATTTTGCAAGCTTTAATAGTATATATAGTATCCATATCAAAAGTAACGCTTGTTTGCGGAAGGGGAGTTACGAGCTCAGCGTTACAAAGCGTGACAAGGGGGGAGGGGGTTTGAGATGAGCGTGACGGTTTTGAAAATTTTCAAATTTTGTAATAATTTTTTCTAACTTTACACAAGTTTAATTTCAGTAAAATGGATCATAGCACAAACACAGTGAAAGAACGAAAGCAACTATATCATCTGTTAAATCTCATTTTTATTTTTATTTTTTTGAGGTGTATCCGAGCCCTTTTAAATTTTCTAGCGTTACGTGACAAAGGGGAAATGGGCCGGGAAGATGTTAAATTACATTCTTGGAGTTGAAGTTACAATTTACAAAATTACTTCTCAAAAATCTGCTTGAAAATTACAATAAAGGTTTTTCTTCTGCCAACCTCTTTGAAAATTACAAAAGTACTTTCGCTTAAAATCGTTCTTGAATTACAATTACACAGTTACATTTATAAATTTTTCGGCTCCCAAAATCAATTACAAAGTTACATTTTTTCTGTATGTTTGTAATTGTGTACTTGTAATTTTGTCTTCAATTTTAAATAGAATCACGGAAAATTGAACGTCCGTTTTCATAAATTCTAAAGGATTTTACAAATAAGGAATATATAGATAAACTTTTTAACTGTTTCATTAAGTTTTGTAACGCCTTTTCTTTCGTGAGACTTCTTCAGCGATCGAGATTTGAATTGTTACTAAAAATTACATCTTAACTAAATTACATTTGTTAAAAAAATCACTTTCAAACATTACAATTACAATCTTACTTTTGGACAAGTGAAATCTTAAATTACAAATTCTTTTGGAAAACGAGAGGCTGAAATTGCAAATTACAAATTATGTAACTTGATAATTTAAAATTATGTAACTTGTAATTTAAAAACAAATTATGTAATTGTAATTTAAAACAAACTTATGTAACTTGTAATTAAAAACAAATTTATATAACACTTGTCAACTTTAATTACAAATTAACGTTATGCAACTCGAGTTACTTAACATCTCTGGTCCGGCACCCGTGACACACGCATGAAAAAGAGGAGAGCGGCGTCTGAAAATGGCCGATTAGCTTTATGTTTATATAGACTATAAAGCTTGTCCAAAATTATTTAAAATAATAGTTATAAATAAGTTTTATTTTTGTGTTTTGTTTTTTACTCATATTCAACGCACTTTCTTGATCAAGTTCAATTGGATTTCGGAGCGAGTCACTTGAAATTTTAACTAGAAAGCTTATGAGACCTTTTTTTATCCGCTACATTCATTATCATCAACAAAATTCAAAATGCCCATTAATAAAAGCAATTTTACGCTTACTTCGGATATTGGGACTGTCGGTGATAAAATTCACGCTTGTCGGATGTCGGATAAATTCACGTTTGTCGGATGTCGGTTAACTCTCACGTTTAGCTCGGATGTCGGATGCGGATTAAATTGCACGTTTGCGGATTGTCGGATAACTTTCACGTTAGTCGGATGTCGGATGTCGGATAACTTCACGTTTGATGCGAGTTACCGACCTGTGGATAACTTCACGTTTGTCGGATGTCGGCCATAACTTCACGTTTGTCGGATGTAGGAAACCCTTCACGCTGTCATTCCAAGAGAGAAGGAGGAAAAGACAGGTGTTAGAAGCAAGCTCCTAGTTCGAGAACGGGAAACGACTAGTGTTTACACGCTTCGGTTAATGCAACTCTCACAATGCATTCTACGCACTTGGTTGAGATGTGTCCTGAGAAACTTGGGGTAGTGCACTGCAGAAAATACATGCGAGTAGATGCATAAGAACTGCAGCCTTACTGCAATGGATTTCTTTTACCAGCTCCGAGTAAAATATGGCTAGGAACGAAAACTTACTTTTTTACATAAACATGTGATTTGACTTGATATGCAACTTTTTTGTTTACATTCAGTTTGCCACAGAATCTTGACAGCGAATAAAGTAGTTGATAAGGTTAAAGTTAAATTGATAATCAATCACAATGGCCAGCTGCTTATTTTGTGCACTACCTTGTCCATTCAAACAAATTAAAAGGGAAACAAGTGACGAGTTTGATACTGCGGGAGGCAACGATCCTCCACCTTCAAAGGTTGAAGGGCAGCTTCCACTTTTTGATGGGGAACCGTCTTCCCTTCAGGCTCATTTGCGAAGTTTCTTTGTTTTAACTAAGATTTTGAAGTTTCAAATGACACAATCTCCAAGTTCCTCCAACAGGATGGGGGTAAGTCGCATCTCGAACCGTGGGTGAATGTCTGTACGTCATGTGGGGAGCGGGTTCGAGAGTTTTACTCAATACTGAAGGAAATATCAAGGTTAGGAAGGAGACTAGTTAAAATTGAGGTGGATTTGAAGAAACGAATCTACAACAGTCACGATGAGGAGGTTGAAGATGGAGGAGGGAGTTCCATTTGGGGACAAGTAAGGAGTGAAGTCCTGGAAGAGATGAGGAAGGAGGATGTAACTGTTTCCGAGCCAAATGAAAGAATTGGAGATGACACCGATACGAAGAATGATTTTGACAAAATCATCATCATTCCAAATTCAGCCAGTGCTCCACATTCGAAGACCACCGCTTCTGGGAGGAAGCTGTACATTTACAACTGTCCTCACTGTCCATTTGAAAGCACGAACTCCGATCGCCTTGCTGCCCACTCCAAGGTCCACCAACAGGGTGCTGAATCCGTTTCCTGTCCTGATTGTAACATCTTTGTGTTTCGAAACAGACTGGCTCAACATCGTGGTCTCAGCCACGGAATCTCCGTGAGGGCCAGAAAACGCCAAAAAAAGAAGGAACTCATCCTGAGCAAAAGCACCTCCAAATCAAAAGACCCCTCTTCACTTTTTCTTGACTCTGACGATGCAACTTCTGAAGAAGAAGACAAACTTGAATCTCCTCCCACAAGTTGGTTCAGCTGTCTTAATTGTCCTTTCAAAACGTTCCAAGTAAACCGACTGGATACCCACAGCGAGCTTCACAAGAAAGAATCTCAAACTACTTCTGTTATCTGCCCAGAACCGGGCTGCGGGTGGTTTCTCCTTCCACACCGAGTTGAGCACCACCTCACACTTTTCCACCGCCGTTTATGGCATAAAGTGGAAGACGTAGACAATTCGAACCCCACATACCTCTCTGGTCGCCTCCCCAACAGCCCCATTGGTCGCTACTTCCGCTGTAGTGAGTGTCCCTACGAGACGCCCAAGTTGGGGCGAATAAAAATTCATGTAAATCTTCATGATGGGAGAAGTTCCACTGTTCCATGCCCCATTTGTGGATGGCTCATCCTCTCCGACAAGCTTCCCCAGCATTATGGCTACTGTCATGAACGGGAGTTGTCGGAAAATCATTCAAAAGAGCAAAAAATGAAGGTGTATTACTACAAGTGCCCAGAGTGCAACTCTCTTTCTGGCAAAGTTCGAAAGCATCGTGAGCATGAGAAGATGCACGAGAATGGAACCGGAATTGTTTGCAGTTTGTGTGGCTGGTTATGCAGTGACTTGAAGAGACATAATAACTGGTGGCATTCGCAGACAGGGGTAGGTGCCCTTGGGGAAAAGGAAAGGGTTATCAAGGTGATGGAGCGGAGAAAAACGAAAATAAAAGGGGAAACCTTGTATGAAAATGTGTAAATTATGAACAAACTCAATAAAATATTGATTACAATTATTATGATTGTTGGGATTTTTATTATCACGGCATATTTATAAAAGTATTTGACTTTAATGCACCACAAGCATGGTTGTCATCATCATCAGCAGTATAGTTATAAAATCCCATCAAAAACAATTTTTCAAGGAAAAGGTTAGCTAATATTGTAGCTTACTGTATTAAATTCATTATTTTAATTTAATGACTCTAATTTGATATTAATTTAATATTATATTTGTCTCTACTGCAGTATACGGTAGACACTCAGCTAGTAATGGCTAAAATAGCAGTTTCAAACTTCGCGGCTTATTGACTGGGGCAACTTTGTGGAAAGAAACACCTCATTTCAAGCCTTCCTTTCGGTAATATATTAAGGTTTTGCATGCATTTACTCCTATGTATTTTCAATGCACTCCCCTGCTCCGTTTGGAGGCTGCAACAAAATCTCTACTATGTGTGTAGATGCATTGCAGAAGTGCATTTATAAGCGTATAAAAAACGAGTCGTTCCCTAGGTACACTTGAGCTTGCTTCTACCACTATCTTGTTCCGTCTTTTGTTATGTGTTATGTATGAACATCAGATGTGTCAATAAAACACGAGGGTTTCATTTCATTCCTAATATTTCAACAAGGTCGATCCTTTTTCCTTCTTTAGCTCACTATTTAATTAAAACTAAGTTGTGTTAAGAGTAATTTAATTCATTGTGGTTTGTAAGCCGTTCTAGATTTCGAACTCCAAGAAGATGGGGGGTGACGTGCAAGGACAAAGTTTTATTCGAGATGAGATAAAACTTGAAGAAGAAGAAGGTTTCGTGAAATTTGAGTGTAAGACACCTTTCAAACTGCGATTAAAACGCGTTCTGATGAAAATTGAGTTGGTAATTACGTAAATGAAGACAATTTTGTTTGTTTTTGAAGGTGCTGCATTCGTGGAGACTCCAGTGGAGACCATTCTGAAATCTGATGTGGATGTTCGAAATGAAGAACAGTCGTTGATGGGCCGTGATGTTTTTCCAGGCGTGGATGCAGGTATAAACTAAACTAATTTTTTAATTAACTGTTAATTTGTTTTCTACAAAATCAACTTTTTTTTGCGATTCCAGACTTGAAGCTAAGTATGAAGCAGGAAGATGGAGCTGATGAATTTATTACTGGAGATCTGGACCAAAGTGATGATGATGATGAGAAGGAGGATGATGTTAATTCTCCTCCACCTAAACGCTCAAGACTAGCTGTAAATCAGAAAAAGAAAGGTGACTCCTCTTTTGAAAGGAAAATCAGCTTCAACTGCGAAAACTGTCCATTCAGCACGAAAAATTCAACCCATTTTGAGCATCATCTCGCCCTCCACAAAATGGGTTCAAATTCAATCGTCTGCTCAGAATGCGGTTGGTATGTGAAACCATCCACAATGGTTACGCACCAGATAACGCGTCACGCTGCCAGTATGCGGCCAACGGTAAATGGAACAGAGATGATGACAATGGACAATTCCAACCTTAACTTTGTGAGTTACTACTGTGCAATTAGCTCGAAGAGGATTCACAAGTGCTGAAAATGTCCTTATCAGGCTCAGCTCCCGAAAGTAGTTGAGCGTCACGCTGCAGTTCATAAAAAAGGGTCGAATGCCGTGACCTGTAATAAATGTGGGATTTACATTTCCCCTCATGCACTCTCTAAACATCGAATAAGTTGTCTACGGAAAAGAGTGAGTGATAGTCGAACTCCCGTTGCAGTTCCCGTTGTCGTCAATTGCAAGATATCAAGATAAATATTATATAGATAAAGACTGAAATGTTGGGTGTTTATGATGATTTTTTAATCTTAAATAAAATAGTTGTTAATATACACAAGATGCAAAATATTGTTGAGTTTTATGACAATTTCCCTTGATTTAATATAAGTTTAAGTTTGAAAAGAGCTTTGGAACGATGATGATGATTATTTCATGGATTTTTCTCGTCTTCTTCCTGTTTCACCTCAGCATCACATTAATAAAAGGTTGCATCGTCATGTCAGTCATCAATGTCACTTCCAAAGTGAAATATTTTTGTCTCCACAAACTCCACTTCTGGTTGAGAGTCACTCAGCGATGCAGAATCTGCAATTTTAAACGAAAGCTGAATGACTTATGGTATCTCAATCCAATCAAGATAATAGTACCATAAATTAACTCTGTTTTATATCAATTTGCAATAGCTTAACGAAGATACCTAAAACTAGATCATTATTCTCATGCTTTTCATCCTTATCATCCATCCTTTTCGTTATGTTTAATTTCTTCCTTTTGTTTCCCTGGATGTGATGAACTGTGGTCTGATGAAACGCCAGTTGCCTTCCGGGAAGGATCCACCTAATAAAGACGATAAAAATTTATTTACAATCCATTCCAAAATTGGTATAAGTTTCAATGTTAATCGTATTACACTCCACAATCAGAACAGGGTTTGGCAGGGGAGCCAAGCTCATGCGTTTTCTCATGGGATCGGAATCTCGTCACGCAGGAGCTGTTAAAAGGGCACCGATCGCACTTATAATAATAATGTTTCTTCTTGACGCCTGTTTTGAGAACAGGAGCTGTAACCAGCGGGGGAGGTTGAATTGGTTGGAGTTTGTGCGCAACAGTCATCCGCTTCTTTAAAACCCTTTGGTATAGAGTTGGATGCGATTTGCTCTGGTGACGTGCCATCCGATGTGGTAGGATGTGCCACTCACAATTCGGACACGGGACGGCACCACTTCCTTTAGCATGAACTACGAGATGAGCAACCCACCGTTGTTTTGAGGTGCTTCCAAAAGGGCACTGCTCACATTTGTAGCTGTATTTTGAGCTGCTTCCTGAGGGAATCAATTTTTTGTTGATTGGGGAGGAGGACAAGATAGGAGAACTCTCCTGGTGAAGACGAAGGTGACGGACGTAGAAGTGCCGAAGACCGCTGCTGTAAGTGCAATAGGGACATGAATATGGCCATTTTCTGATCTTCTGAGGGGGTTCCACAGGCTTAGAGATGAGTGTGAACTTGAAACAGGGTCTGATATAGCGACTGGAACATTACTGGAGTCAGGAAGAGAAATGTCTGGTATTCCAGAATCTAAATTTAGTTGTCCATTTCTCTTGTCGACTATCTTGCTCTCCAAAAGATCTGGCTCTGGTTGAAAGCCATCTGATGATGATTCTTGTGTTGTTGTTGAATCTGTAAATCAAATAACAATTATCTTATCTCATATTATAAAATTAACTTGGATTAGTTATGATTAGTTAACAGTTTAATTTCTTGTCTTGCTTGATTCAGTTATCAAAATCTCCTCCCGGATTTTGCTCCAAATCGTACACGAATCTCGAGCATCTTTGCTCCCAACTATATTCCCTTTCAACTCGTCTTTAGCTTCCTTGAGCCTCCTCTCCAACCTTGAGATTTCTTTAATTATCTTAAAACACTGGTTAACTGACTCCCCACAAGAGTTACAGAGGTTGACCCAAGTCTCCAAATACGAGAAACCTTCACCCTCCCGAATAAACTCACACAACTTTTCTTCTCTCACTCCCAAAATCCTACTCAAAACAAAGATGACCTTCAAATGCTCTCCAATTATTGGAGGATCCTCTCCAAAACGCAAACTCTCGCTTCCTACTGAACCACCAAGGTTATCAGCAGTTATAAATTCGTTTTCACTTTTAACTTGGGTCACCTTCCCATCAACAACGACGAAGGAGGTGGGACAAGGCTCCGCACAAAATAAACAGCTGATCATGATGATCTGAACAATTTTTCAGTTGAAAAGTACTAAACAATTTCTTTTAACGAGCTTGACTCATGTTTTTAATTAGTTAAATAGTTAGTATGATTGATAAGCAACAAAAAATCATTGCAAGATGTGAATTCGCCGAGTAAAACGTAAACAAACTAGAATTATGCATAATTTTTATACACAAGTCCCTTTCTGAGGTGAAATCTTGAAAGTACGGATGAAAATGAATGAGAGTTGAGACACAGATGTAAAATGTGAGTATACATAGACAGAACAAGGCTTTATTTAATAAACTTCAATACATTTACCGTGTTTTATTACATATAATTAACCAAAGACATTATTTCTTAAAAGTTAGCTCCTAAATCCCTAAAATTTGAACATTATTCTCATCATCATGCTCATCCTCCTCATACTCGGCCGCAGACTCATGGAACTGACGATGAATCTCGAGCAGCTCCAGATTTCCGGTACTAAATGAGCAGAGGGGACAGTGGAACCACCTCTTCTCGACTTGCTGATCATCCGCTGTTACGAGAAATAATGAAGGTATTGAAGGCTCACGTTGGGGAATTGAAATCGAACTGGAAGGCTGAGGCTGTTCGGGAATCAAAGGCACTTCTACTTCTTCCTCTTCTTCTTCTTCTTGCAGAATTGAATACATTTCTTCTTCCACTTCCTCCTCCACTTTTTTAGGGGGACTTCTCTTTTTCTTCTTGTTGCCCTGGATGAGATGAACTTTACTTTGATGAAACGCTAATTGTCTTCCAGGAAGTGTCCAAACTCCACAATCCGGACAAGGCCTAAAAATATATAAAAAAATTGTAATTAATCCGCTCAAAAAATAAATCTAACTCAATGTTAATGAATTACCTTGCAAGTGAGCCAGGTTCATGAGTTTTCTCATGGGTTCTATATCTCGCCACGCTCGAGCTGCTATATGGGCAGCGATCGCACTTGTAATAATACCCTGATTTAGGTTTCTCCGCCTTCTTCTTCACTGCTGGCTTCAGAACAGGAGGCTTGGGTTCCACCTTGACTTCAACAGGAGCCGGAACAGGCGGCGGGGGAGGAAGTAGAAGCCTCGGTGGGGATTTTGGTTTGGGTTTAGGTGGAGCAACAACCTTCTTCTTCTTTACCGCAGGTTTTCGAACTCTCTGTGCTGGAACACGATGAGCTTTGCTCTGGTGACGTGCCATACGATGTGGGAGGATGTACCATTCGCAATCAGGACACGGGATTGCTCCGCTACCTTTAACGTGAACGACGAGATGAGCATCCAGTCGCTGTTTTGATGTAGATCCAAAAGGACACTGCTCACATTTGTAGGCATATCTTGAGCTGGCCCCTGAAGGTGATACTGTCTTTGATAAGATGGGAGGTAACCGTTTGGGCGTTTGTTCTTGCATTTCAAACCCATTTTCATCCTCGGATTTTTCACTATTATCATCATTCTCGTCGGTAAATAGTGCGGAAGGGAGCTCAGCTTCTTCGTATTCTTCATCTCCATTTTCTGATTGGGATTTTTCACTAACATCATGATCCTCATTATCATCTTCTTGAGCTTGATCAACACTGTCATTTTCATCGAGAAAGAGAGAAGATGTATCTCCTTCGGTGTAGGTCTGGTTCTGATCCTCCTCCTGGTTATCTTCGATGATGTACTCTCCTCCATTGTAGTCCACATCCATAAACTCTAACTGAATATCGAATTCTGGCAAAAATTTAAAAAATATTATGACTTATATTCGTCTTTTTTAATTAGAAACTGTATATTTATTAATATTTTGCTAATTAACCTTGAATAAGTTCACAATCCTCTTCCTTCGGTAGTGTGAGGGGGAGGGAGGTAGACATCAGCTGTGATTCCAAGCTGGAATCATGTTCAATCACGATTGCTGAAGGTTGATCCATCGCGGTTGGAGTTGGTTGCTCACATTTCGGCTGTGGGTTGAAAACTATTGATGGTCCACCTAAAAATCACCAAAAAGTTCCCAAAATTAACAAATTTCACAATTTAAATCACTCTAAAACTCATTGCAGGAGGAAGAGGCACCCAATTCCCGGCTCAGATTTTCGGGGCGATTTGAGATTTTTGGGATGCGTGTAAAACACGAGCTGCTCGAGAGTTGTGTTCGAAAAAGCAACACACCAGATCATGATGATTGAAATGAAATAAATTGAGGTTTGGTGGTAGTTAATTGTTAATTTAAAGTGTAATTATCTTTTATTACATAAAATCCAATGGAATTTAGTAAGCTAAATATTATATTTGACATTTTAGACAACATTTATGCTCCTTAAATATAAAGTAACAATAATTCTAGTTCCAGTCCAGTTCTCAACTCTCAATAATTATAATCAACTTAACTTGGCCTTTTAAGGAGATGAAGATTCGAACAGAAATAATTTGCAATCGTTCGAAGAAGATGGAGTTGGGAGGGTTTGTCGGAATGTTCCTCCCTTTTTCTTCGACCGCCCATGTTGTTGACTTTGATGATGCACCATTTTCTTCGGATCTACCAAAATACCACAGTCTGGCAAGTCTCTCCAGAACCTCCATATGAACAGCAACATGACCCTGATTCTTGCCAGTCCTGTACTTTTGTACGGGCACTGCAAGCACTTGTAGTGAGAGTATGAAGTGTCCGTTGCGACCAATTGTATACAACTGTTTCAGATTGGGAGGAAGATCACCCTGGTTTTTTAGCAACGGGAAGACGAACACTGTGGGAGAGACTTAGATGTTGACTCATCCTTGTTTTTAAAATGAATGCGCCACATTCTCTACAAGGAGCAGTTGCTTCGGAGCCCTTTGCATGGTTTTTGAGGTGAGCTTCCAGTCTATTCCTTTTTGTGGTTCCGAACGGACACTGGGGACATTTGTGGGTGGGGTAGCGCTTAGGTTCTGGCTTAGAAGGAGGAAACAAACTTTCCTCCTCATGATGATCTTCCTCATTCTCATTGTAAAAAACCACGGATTGAGAAGGAGCCTTAAATAAATAAAAAATAAAAGAATTATTATGAATTTTATAATGTAGAACCCTTCGATTTCCTTTAGCTTACTTTTTTCAATGACAATTCATATTCTGGTGTTTTCTTCGACTTCCAATCACTATGAAAGAGTCCGTGGTGATGGTGCAGCCAGTCTGGCATCACAAACCAGCCGCAAACTCGACAAGGTACTGCTCCCGAGTCTGGCTCGTGGGTTTTCATGTGATGGGCCACCCTCCGCTTTTCTTTATTGATGTAGGGACACTTCGTACACTGGTGGAAGTCCGGCCCTTTGATTGTGATTACATCTGTCCTCTTTATATTGGGAATAGATCTCCTGATCTGAACTGGCTTCCTTTTCTTTTTGTGGATTAAAGTTCGATGATTGTCATCCTATGAAGTGG
>LJIJ01003586.1:0-18309 GCA_001718145.1 Orchesella cincta | reverse complement strand
CGATTGTATAAGCCCACTTCAGGCAGCTCCACTTCACTTTGAATGTTGTTCAATCACCAAACTTGATATCAACGGTTCCCAGCAAATTCCGCATCCTTGAATTTGAAGGGGAAATGTCAAATTGCGCCCACGGGAGATGGAGTCCTAAGTTCTTTGCTAAAACAACAACTCGCCCCGTCCTCTCCACATTGATCTCTTCTAGTTTGGGAAACTCTTGGAAGTAATAGTGGACATCCTCGTAGTTCCAGTTAACCCTTTAATAAGGAATATGAACCAAGACCCTTATGGGCAGCGTTATAGTCGATGGTTCAATGAAGCATCGTGTAACACGCCAACCTATTCACTGATGTGCGTGGTAAGTCCGGGTTACACATGTGCTACGTTGTAAGGCCGTTGTTACAGTGACTAACTGTTACTGTAAACTGTGACCTATCGGTCTGCTCCCCATCACCCCCAACGTGGCATCAGTTTCAGACATACATCTGACTACATGGACATTTTGAACCGCTTATGTATGGAGGTGTTCGTATGGCGGCTAAAGTTTGACATTTTTCGGAATTAATCGAAAAAAAGTCAATTCTCCAATAATAGTTAAATGCATTATGTGTGTGGATACAGAATACGGAATAGGGAATACCAACCGAAATACGATACGAATATTTCCTTATTACCTTAATCTCACTTACTTATTGAACATTTAAGTGCAGCTTTCAACCAAACATATCAATAACAGGCGTCGTTGTATTTGCACTAGTTGGGAAAGGGGGCAGATTGTAATTGGAAATACAAACGGTAAAATATTGCATATGTAATTGAGAAGTAGATTTTGAGGAAATAACAAGGCTCATAGAGATTGTTTCATGCTCGGCAGAGAGTATTCGGATGGTATGGAATATGGAACCATGATGTGTTTATGTCAGAAGAAAATCTTTATAGAAACTTCACAACTTTTAAGCCCATATGGAGTTGTTGCGTAAAATATCCTTTGTTCTAAAGCATAATTCGGTTTGATACTATGCAATGAAATTTAAATTTGCCATGTTGGATTTGAAGAATGAAGTCAATGTGAAACCTCTTATTCCTTCGTAAGAGCGCATGGCTGCAGAATCTTTTGTAACGTTGTAACCCGGTTAAGGAAGAAAGGGAGGAAAAGGGGCCGGAGGAAGAAGGGAAGGAAACGGGAGAGGAAGAGGGAAACAGAGAGAAGGGGGAAAGGGAGAGGACAGAGGGGGAAGGGAGAAGAAGAGGGAAAAGGGAGAGGAAAGAGGGGAAAGGGAAGAAAAATCAATGAGAAAATATGGGCATTTGATTGAACTTTGTGGGGGGGTCTGGGGTGCTTGGCCCCAGCTAACTAAAGGCAAAAAGTATCAGAGAACTTTGGATCTGGTTACAGGAAGATTTTGAGTGCTTAAAAGATTCTGCCAGCCATGTAAGAGCGTATCTTCATTCTTTATTCAATTGTGAAGATTTTCCCTTGTCTTCATTCATCTTCGAAATTATGAGCTCTTTCTACAGCAAACACCTATCTCTTTACTTTCATAATGCTCGATATAACAGATGTGAGCTCGTAGACTTGATTCACAATGCTTAATGACTCTCTAGTAGAGTGGTTATGTGTAATATGGCTCGCTAAATGGGAAATTACACTGATTTCGGGGGAAAATGTATGACCTTAATAATAAGGGCTGCCACGCACTACCAAATTCCACGTACCCTTATTAATAAGTGTTGCCACGTCCATGCATTTCCTAACTGAACTTAATATTAAGGTTAGCCCTGACAACGTTAAGCACATTCAACCTTATTAATAAGTGTCACCACGCGTAACAATTTTTGACCTGGCCTTATTATTAAGTGTAACCACGTTCCCGTATCTTATCTAGGACCTTAATAATAAGGGCAACCACGTTCAGGAGTCTTATCCATGCCCTTATCAATAAGGGCAACCATACTTCACCGAACCTATATTAGTATGGGGCGACTTGATATATGAATGAATAAGTTGGTGAACTAAGACAGAGACGAGTGGTGGTTTTCAGAGAGATATTTATTAATAGAATGTTAATCCAATACTGCTCCTCGAGTGAGGAGCTTACAAGAGTTTTATGGTGATGTGAACTTGCTCACATCACATGAAATCTACATGCTACACTTATTACACTAACACTTCCTACTTGCTATCAACATCATGCGTGTGCGCATGATGTCGGAAAACGGAGGACCGGCTTAGTAGACAATAGAAGCCGGGTTGTAAAAAGAACACCTGCATACATAACATTATTAAACCTATTCATATGACCTCAAGTGCTTATTTTAGATACGGTGCGTATCATGCCTCCCTTCTTTCCAAATGAAAAGACGGCGACTTTGATCATTTACATACGCACTTGAAACCACACTCTGGTTTCTTAAAATTAACTTACAATTACTTTACCACAAAGACATCAAAAGTCATAAAATGCTAAATTTACTTAAAACCAAAGTTCTGTTTTCAACAATGAGAACCTCAACTAATGTTGCATGTAATGACTGCTCTGAAGGGCAGTATAAAAGCCGAATTAGGCATGATGGAAGGTCATTCAGTGCTTTACCCCTGGACCCTAAACATCAACTTCCTATCAGTTTGTTGCCAAGTGTTTTTTGTTTCCATCGGAAATTTTTCCTGCTTTCCATCATGGATCATGTGGACCAATTCTTTCACGACCTCCACGCGCAAAGTCAGGCTTCATTTGATTTGTAAGTTCATAACACCTTTATCCTATTCTGAATTGCATTATACCAGATATGTATGTATGCCTTTTTAGGTTTTATGAAATTTCCTAATTTGATATATATTTTCTTGTATTCACAGTTTTAACACCTTGGATCCAAACTTCAAAGCGGTGGTGATAGCATGGTACGTGTCAGGGCTCATCAATATCGAGGGGATAACTGACAGTTGGCTAACCTTGGCCTATACTAGGGCACTAGGCAACAACATTTATCGGTTCGATCTTGGTGCAGAATCGGAGGATGAGGAGGGAGACGAGAGCAGCAGTAGCGATGATGAGGACTTGTTCATCGAAGTAAGAAGGCCAGCAAAGAAGCCCAAATTGGCTAAAGATATGTTCAGGTAAGTATTTCCACAGTATAAATAGACTGATTTTAGGTATGCATATGAGGTTGTATGTTTACATTTACTTTTACTGTTTAACTAATGAGCTCCTGCTTTTCTGGTTTGATTTTCTTTCAGTGAGATAGATTATACGTGTCTCTGCTGCTTCAACAAACCTACTGTTGACAACCCTGCCCGGTTCTATAACCGCCACTGCAAGAAGGTCCATGCCTTATGTAATCCCTGCCTCCTAACATATCAGCAAACCTGGCTCGAGAAGAGAACGAAAGCTAAAGCTCGGGGTGAGGATTTCCGTCACATCTCCTTTCATTGTCCCCTTGGGTGTAAAAATAACTACAACCACTATGAAGTGCTTCCCATACCCGACCAACTGCTGGAGGAGGAGCGTAGGCAAATCACCGCCCGTCAAGCCGAGGAAAGGGATAAGAGGCAACGCACTAGGGCTCTTGCTGGTCGTGCTGACAGCAAGGAATGTGAGTTCTGCGCCAAGAAGTTCAAGTCCACCTCAGCAAGGAGCAAGCATGTGAAGAGCATCCACTTAAAGGTTAGATTCGAATGCATTCAATGTGGCAGTGATTACGTTTCTAAAGATAAGTTTTTAAAACATGTAGAGAAAAATATCTGTTGGAGGAAAAAGGTGTTTTATTGTGAATGTTGTTGGAAAAGCTTTGATATAGGTTGGGAGAGGAACCGTCATGCTAAGAAATGCAGGATGGTGGTTTCAAGCAAGCCGTGGCCCCTTATTCCGTGTCTAATCCAGGCTAAAAATATGTTATTTTATCGTCAAAGAAATTATGAAACCTGAATAGTGATGAACGGAGGTTTTTAGTAATTTTTTTGTTTTTTGATTTTTATGTTCTGCAGTTGTGGTAATATTTGATTTCTTATTGTTGGTTGTCTGAATAAGATAATTTGATTTTAACTTGGCTAAGCCGCTTAAATTTTTGTTTTGTTTGAATTCTTTTCATCATAATCATTACTGGATTTATTACTGCATTAAAGGTGAGCATAAATCATAAAACTTTGGCTCAGAAAGTTGGTCCTCCAATTTCCGACTTGACCAAAAGTTGGTCCTCCAAAAACCGACTTGGCTTAAAAAAGCGCCTCCGGAGCCACCTAACAGGAGCTTTATGCATAAACTTCTCGCTTAGCATCCAACAACCCAAGCTCTTCCTCTTTGTTCATATCAACCTTTTAATTTTGACTGCAGATGGCCTAAATGGCTCAAATGCTCAGTTTACGGCTCTGTGCTGGTAATGCAATACCTATCCATGTTATTTTGACTTGAACCTTTTTTCTAGCGCGGTGCCTTTGTGCTCAGCTTCTGTCATGTGCTGATTTGGTAAAATCATAATATTTCAGCTTTGGGTGCCGATGGCTATCTGAGCTTGGTCCTCCAAAAATTGACATTATTATGACAGTTAATTAGCATGTCTATTGTTTTACTTGATGGTTTATATAGCCCTAAGCCATTGCCTTGGTCCTCCAAAATACGACACAATGAATGACTGCTCTACTTTTGCTCATTTCCGTTTTTCATGGTTGAGGCATATTATATTTTCATAGATATGTATGCCCCTGAATTCTTGCCTTCCCTTGCTATAACTGTATTAAATAGAGAGTGCTCAATATTTTTATGCTGAAAAACACAAGTGGGTACTGCCTCATGTGTATTATGAAAACAATCTTATGTACCTTGGTTAATACTTATATATAAGTTGTAATATTATAATATTCTGTAAAGGGTATGGTGCTGAGCTTCCCCGTGAGGAATGAACACATGAGTGTATTTTTAGTCAGTCTTCAGATTTTTACAAGACCCGACTACTCTCTGTATGAAACAAAGTGTGTGAGTATACCCATGATAATAAGAAGAATCTTATGAACTAATGAAAGATATATACATCGTCAATAGCTCCTTTGGTATAATGGTGAAGGTGAGGGTTAGTAGGAGTGTATATTGCGTATCCTTTCGTATTTGCTAAGTTTTTATGTATGCGTACATACTTCACGTACGCTCATTGGCTATTTACTTCCTTGTGGGTACTTCCCGAAAGATAAAAAAGATACCCCAGCAAGGAGGTGCATATGTTTTTCGTGCTCCTATGAGGAACATATTAGTGAACACAAAAGGTGCTTTATAATAGCACACAGTCTATCCTCTCCCGTATCTACATAACCGAGATACCTTATTAGTTGTGTTCTACGTGTTATGTTGAAGTGGTTTTTTAGCTATTTCTAATATGGATGAAATACTTGTAAACACAATGAAGTGTATGAAACCTATTGGATGATGTACTCAATTTTGTATGCATTTGTTGAAAACAGATCATGGTGTTACATACAAATACATGCTTGTACCTTGAATTTCTTTGAATGAAAGTTTGAGTGTATAAATATTTTGACATTTTACCTTGAAGTAGGACTGCGGATATTTGCAGTCTTGAACCATACACTATTACCAGATTATTGCCCAGAACACATGGTCTTCGCGCGCATGTACGGTGGGTAGTCTCTTGTTACCCCTCGTGAATGCACTATGAAGTCAACCTGTTTAAACGAGTTCACAATTCTTAACCGTATATACCTAAAAGTTATAAATAATGTACAGCTTAACAATATTATGTAACTATTTACAAAGTTGTTCCAATCATTTGTATACTAATCAATTTCAAAATTTTATACATTTTTAAGCGTATCCAGTTTTCAATACATAGTTCTACTTATAGAATCTTGAATTGCCTTAACATAAACCCATCTGGTTCACAAACTTTGCTAAAAATTGGTTACTACGAATTATTACAACGCAGTAGTGCGTGAAAGAAAATTGATGTAGAGATACAAATTTATTACTCCAATTATTCCGTGCTGCTCGTAAATTAGAACTTACACCGCTCGTGCGTACAAATCTCAAACTATACTGTGCCTTACACATTGTCACAATTATACCTAAAATACATGCCTAAATATTTTCTAGAATGAACAAGAAATCTTCCGAAAACTTTTATAACTAGCCGACTATAAAATACGTACTTTTAGTTAGTGGACCTTTACATAAACCTGCAGCCAGTCTCAATAGCGATGAACTAAATTGAATCTCGTTCCTTATCTGTCTCTTGTTAGCAAGGCAGCGAGTGTAAAATGCAATCTAATTGCGTGCGTACACAATACATTTAAAAATTAATAATGCGGATGTCATATCCGGGACCTTCTTACTTGTTATAACCTCGATAACGTACAGAGTGGGTGTGTTGTTACACACTTCATGAATAGTAAAAATGTTTAAATGGGGAAACATGCATATGAAACATTTTTTGCTTACTAAAAGGAGTGAGTGGGTCTAAACCCTAGAGTTTGTGAAAAATGTAGAAAAGATTTATAGAATTAGTTTTTTAAGAGGAAGTTATGAAAGATGGAGTTACAGCAGTCATATATACCTTGTGTCCTTAGGCTTACATGCTTATAAATACGAATAAAGTGATGCTTTTATAGAAATCTACTGACTTATGTACGGAAGGGTTCTTTATAAACACGAAAAGTGTAGTGAACTGAAAAAAGTCGCTCATTTTGTTAATTTCTTGTATCATAAATATTCCAAAGTTCTTGAAAGTTGTAGACAAGAGTATTAAAGAGTTAGATAAAGAAGTGTTTAAGAAGGAAAAAGGAAGTTTCAACGAATTAACATTAAATTAATCGCTGTTTCTTAATTACTTTGAGGATAACAATACCGTCATCCTCCTCCTCCTCATAGTTGATATTCGGAGGTTCGTTGTTTGCATAAGTTGGGGGACCAGCATTATCACTCCGTTGTTCAGCTTCGCCGTCTTGTCGTTCTTGAGGTTGTGGTTCAATGAGTCATCAAAATCGGTATCGCTGTCAGCGATAACCACTGGAGGAGGTGGTAAATTGTTGTTGTTATCGCGGGAGGATGAGAGGCGCATTGTGCCCCATAGGATCATCTCCATCACTCTCGCTTTCGTCGCTGTGGTAGAAATATTGGGCGAAGGCGTCTTGCAATTGGAGGAGGTTCAGGAGGAAGAACTGGCTGTGGGCGGTCCCTAAAGTCCTCGTAAGAGATAGTGTATCTTAGTTCATAAAACAGTCTCTTGAGGATGAAACGCAAGTCGGGGTTGCGGTTCCCGAGTACATCACAAGCTACCTTTAACTTGTGTCGTGGTCGCATGGGACGGTCATGAGATCTTGCCATGGCATAGGCTAGATCTGAAAAGATGTTTACAAGCCATTTTGGGGACCGAACCTCTAACACGTAGTCCATCTCAATGATCTGAACTCGTCGGTGTAGCTGAATATTGTAGTACTGGAGAAACTCCCGATCGGATGGATAGAGGACCACAACCACTGGTGCGTCCCGTACTGCAGGAATGGTAAGATCATTCCAAGGTCCTCCCAGTTGGAATCTCCCCAGGTTCGATAGATATGAACATCAAACCTGTTGCTGGGCCCGGTGGACTCCGTGATGTAAATTAGGCCCACTTGTAAAAGTGTGGAAACATTGCTTAAGTTGTATGAAGCCTTCGGCTTCGTAGGTAAATCCCACACTTATTCCGATGAAGGAATCTCAAACTATTATTGATATGCTGGAGATGAATTTCAAAGTCAGGGAGTCCTGGTTGTAATGCTAAGTAATACAACTCCAACTCCACTACAAAACGTAAATACTTTCCAATATCTAAATTGGATTCTGCAGCCGTTAGTAAACACGGCCAAAGGTTCAATGTATAACTTGAGAGTATATTTTTAGTTATTGTTAAACTTGGGTGATAGTGAACCAAAATGTTAGTTGTATGGTTGGGTATATATGTTATCATCACTGTTTTTAAGCCTCTGTACAAAAAGTATTTCACACCCAAATTTTGTGAGGCTCAAAAGTACACTCTCACTTTTAGTCAAAAACTCACTAAAGTTTTCACGAGTAATGGCAGTATTGCCCCAAAGTTTCTCAATAGTCTGTGAGTGGCGTTGTATAATATTAAAATGAGGAGTTCGCAGTGATAGAAGGAAGGGAATTTTGATGATCACTTTATAGTTAAGGTAAAACTGAACACAGAGCTTAATTTTCTTCTTCGTAAATGCAGTAAACCGGATAATGTCAAAATTCACTAATGAGTTCGAAGCTGCCTGCATTATTTTGCATTATGAACTTTTTCATAATAAACTGCAAATACTGGAGTAGTTTCTTTTTCTGAGTATTTGGGTACTGCACCAAAACGATTCGGCAGCCACTCTCATGCAGGAGCACTAAGTTTGAAGAGATGCAATAAAAATAATTGTTTATTGGAATAATGTCACGAAAAGCATACCGCAAGATAGCATCTTGCCACAACTGTCGTACATCGGAAGCAAGGCGAACGAGTTCTTCACGGTTGTTAAGAGTTGCACTTTCAGGAACCTGAATTCGTAAGGAGTACCGAAACACTAATGAGTACTGAACGGGTAAGTAACAGGGTTATAACCTGTTTTTATCATCTTAAGGCAAGCAAGATGAAAAACTGTTTGCGGCTAGTCGAGCTTTCTGCGCCGCTAGTCGGAAGTCTGCTGCGGCTATTAAGAAATCAGCAAGAAATAATCGAGCCCTTAACTTTTCAACTTCTTTTTTAAGGCGGGGATGGTCCTCTAGAACTTGTATCATTTGCTTATACTCATTAACCTGGTTCTTCTTAGTATTTTTGAACCGTATGAGGAACAAATCACAACCGGAGTTCACTAAGTAACGTAAATCGTCAGGAAAAGTGTTTATTAAAGTCTGAGCCGTAGTGTTTCCCTTTTGTTGCTGATGCGGCAATAGTTAAAAGGTCGTGCCAATGTTTCATGGCCAGAAGAGCTGCCTTTTTTACCATGGGAATTTCAAAGAGAAGTCGAGTTTATTACTATTCACTTTGACTCTCAAACTATAGTGCTGAAGTAGTTTAATATTTAGAGGACCAGGCGTGGGCAAATATTTAATTTTTGTACGAATCATGATGATGTTCACGATCTGAAAGTTGAAGTTGAAATGTGAGAGGACCAAACAGATCAAGCAGATATGTTGGTGGAATTCAACTCCTGATCGTTCTTCCTGTCAACCTTATCATCGAGATGCTTCAGGTCTCCCAATGTTAGTCCTCCAATAACGTAACTGGTAAATGCGTACATAGTGGTACACAGAAAAAGTTAGGGAAGTGCTTCACTAGCTCGCACTGAAATACAGGGAAGGCCCCTATGTGTTGTAAAATCAAACCCCAAGCATGCAAGTCTCTGGGTATAAGAGATACTGGCATTTGACTAGTATATAACGTGAACAATGACAATAGCCCATGGTTATTTAGTAAGGATGCCATTACAAATGTACCAAAAAAGTCTAATTCCGGCAAGATATCCTCACATGTAAGGTATGCAAGGGCTGCGCAGAAAATAAATCCCTGGTTGATTAAGTTTTCCCGTCTAAATTTAGAGGGGCTAAGGGGGATGATTGTATTGTAATAATATCCTCTGGGGACAACATGTAAGACCCAATACCATTCAGGGTCGTCTGGATCTCTACAAACTAACCCAAAATTCTCTCTGCCTAAAAGTTTTGCTTCCATTGTAAAGGAGGTAATCACACAATTCCGATGGATAAATTATTTTATGACAGCAGATTTTTACACTTAAGTGTGAAGTCACTATTGTTCAAAAAGGTGAAACTTTATAAATTGTCTGAAGGTAAAGGGAAATAGGTGAGTTCGCTATAAATCGGTTCATGTTGAGAGGATCTGAATTGAATTGGTAAACTTAACTTCTCAAAGGCTTTGATTACAGCTGGGAAGGCTGAATGACACTTCATTGTCTCGGCCAAGGCCCAAACAAGACTGACTGGCTTGATATCTGGATAACAGTACTCTAGATTTCGTTGCACTTCACTTAACAACTTTGCTACAATGTCCTGCAGTATTGGAGAAATATTAATGGCCTTTTGAAATGGCTTTAAAGGGAGAGTTTCAATGTCAACTCCATCGGTATAAAAAATAAAAGGAGACAAAAAGAGACCACTTTCATTGAACTTATTCACATTGCACAACGATAAAAACTTGGTTATTTTTGAAAAAAGAGACGCTATAAAATGGATTTTCTACTATTTCTATGGACAAACACAGTCCCGTTATTTATGTCCCAAAAAGGAGTTGTTCCTACCGTAAAATCAGTCAAAAGTTCATGTTGGAGTTTCTCCAAGGCTGATGCCATTTATATCATCCATTCAACATCCTCCAAGTCATCAAACAATTCTCTGGCACTGTCGTTGTTCTGATTATTGATTGCGTCGGTTGATGAATCCCGTTAGGCTGAAAAAAGGAAGGTAATGTAAATACAGATGGTCCATTGGCGGACGAAGATTCAATGTCAGGAACATTCTTTTGTTCACGGAGGAGCTGATTCTCTTTATATTCCCTTGCTTCTTGACTAGCTTTTCGTGCCTTTTGCATTGCTTCATTAAAATTGGATTCTGATTTGTCCTTTTTCATATGGTTACAGTAGTCATATGAGTCAGTTGGTTCTAGCGTATGACGGCAATTAGTGCAGTGAAGCTTGAGAGTAAAACGAAACTTTGAAAGAAACATACATTGATTCAATTGTTAATGGAGTGCCAGGTTCGATATTTTCTGCTGGTAGTTCAAAATCCCGAAAAGGCAGAAATATGATGCGTGTCATTCCATTTTTTGAAGAGTGGCCGTTTACGAAAAGTTAGATCCCAAAAGTATGGAAACATTTGATAAAGGCCGGTTTTGTGGTCATTATGTTTAATGTCTTTCCAATCTGGTTCACAATATTGAATGCACTGAATTACGTGATGAGCCGCGTGGTAAGTTACTGTCTCATATGCGCTTTTAATACGATGAGTTTCTTCCTGAAGAAACTTGATAATATAATGCCTAACCGCACACCACTTTAAAATTTCCTTCTCAAGCTCTAAAATGAATCTGCATGTATGAACTGGCTCTTTAAGACACGGGAATCTTGAAATGCTGATGGTGGTCCTCCAACCTACATCGGAATCAGTGATTTCGGCTCTCATTTTTTCCATTAGGATTGGTGCAATTGGGATTCTCAACTCTAATCGGAACAAATAGAATATGTAAGTCAGGCGGTAAATCTCGTCATCAAACTTAATGTGCTCTCGAGTGCTTCACGCTTTCAGTGGTGTACGGGAGGGAATAACGTTCCTTCATTACGAATTTAAGAGTTTCCTTCCAGACTGAGAATGACATTCTATATTCAGCCTCATGATTTTTTAATTTGTCAAGATGCAGAGGACTAAACTCCTGACATTCACTTAAGTTTTTCGATAAATAATATGCCAGTCTTAGATAATAATCACCGTACTCAGTAAAAATTTGTGGACAAAAGTTGGTCGGCAAGTTTGCTGTGACATAAGTAGAGATAATGAAAAGAAGTTCTTCACATTCCTCTTTTAAATGTTTCTCATGAAACTTAAAAAGTGCTTCCTGATCTTCATGAGAGCCTAAGTCTGCCTTTGGTTGATCATTGCGTATATAATTAGAGAAATCAGTTGAACAGATAAGGTAGGGAGACTGCATGTTGATTAAAATTAGTTAATGATTAATATCGGTTAAATCGATATTAACGTAGCGCTTTATATTTTCTGGGTTCCCTGATATTGTATTTTCATATCTTGGTGGTGCGGAGATGGTCACATTTGAATTCCGAGAGGTTTTTTTGGCGTATTGGATTTTGCATTTGTTGTTGCTTGAGATGCGTGCGTGAGGTCATCAAGTGGTATGGATCTTAGAGCATTGATGCGGGCCTGTCTTGCAGCCTGTTGATGAGTTGTTGGCCAATCTGCCAAGAATAATGGAGGATTCTCGGCTACGGGTGCAGATACATCAACTCTCTCCGTTGAGAAGGAGTATGCAGGGGTGAAGCTGATGGTGATACATAAAACCGGGAGGATGGCTCTACGGTCAAGTCTTGCCTATTCAGAATGGTTTTCCGCAATATTTTAGAAATTGTAATGACAGAAGTACTATCATGCAAAAGATGATTATAAAAATCATAATTTCGAGATATAGTGGAAAATAACACGCTTCCCTGTCAGTTACTGCTTTAACTCTTCCTGAGCTGTATATAAGTGTCGCAAGTAGGGCATACATTCGGTTAATATAATATGCCTCTATTAATAGCCCAATTCCAAGTAATATGTCAAAAAACAAAGATATGGAGTTGAGTGAGGAAGCGTGTGCTGTCAAGATCATAGGAAGGTTCGTAGCTACTAATTTAGCTTGTTCAGGTGGTTTTTCAAAGAAGTCCTCCTGAAATGGATGTAGGCCTTCATCAAGTGATAGATTAAAAGTTGGAATTCTCGGGAGATGCTCAAGATCATGGCCGATAGGCATATAGAAGTTGCCATCAGTCATTATTGCAGGTATGCGATGGGTTCTGTATGCGAATTGCTCCGTACTGCAGGGAATGGAATGGAAAAACCGCTCTGGGGTATGTACATTAGCTATATGGCAAGCACACCCATAGCGGAGAAAAAAGGTTCCCATTCTTGACAGTCTATTGTCACTGCTTTGATCAAGTACCTTAGATATTATTTGTGCATCCTTTCCGTCGTTACAGATTATACGTGTCTTGGGTAGAGGATAAGTAATATACACGTGCTCAGCATCAATAAACGTAAGCCGAGTATCTCTGCTGTCCTCTCGTTTAAATTTACACGTTTTAAGAATAGATGTAGATCCCCCCGTTAAAAGATGATGCAAACATTTATCACCATATGCTCTAATAGTGGTTTGCAGTGGGAGTTTGCACAGTCCAGTTTTAAACAGTCCACACATTTCTGCTTGCAAATCAGTTATTGGCCAGATGGCTTTACCTGACTGTACAAGTACTTGAGTATCCAAGTCCAGCGTGTAAGTCATGTTGCGGAACGCATTCGGTATTGGGGTGACGTGAAATATTTTAAAATCATCCTTCATCTTCCGTACCGGTATTGATAGCATTATGTGAACGGCTGACTTGTCTGCATTACATGAAACTAGAGGATGGGTATAGTACGTATCGTACTTTGGTAATGCTAGTGTGAACTGCGTTTTTTCTAAATCCTCACTGAGTAAATGTAATTGGTGTTGTAATTGTTCTGAATTAACCAAGAGGTGAGGGAGTACCTTCGCTTGGCAAGCTGCTACGATGGAGTTTTCAATGTAAATGCCCAAAAAATAATGCAATTGAGAGAGAAGTTCTTGTATTGTGACAAATGGTAGAAATACCAGGTCCGACTTCAATTGGTCAAGGTGATACATAGTGGAGTTTAAAGCGCCTTGTATGCTAAGGAAGCTTTTTGAGACTGCGTGATGAAACCCATTTAGCTGATCGGCAATTCGAATAGCATATTTATGGTCCTCCGTTAAATATTTGGCGAGCAAATTTACTTGAGCCCGTACTTGATTGTGCTCTTTAGCCAGTTCAGATAAATCATCTTCAGTGGCTATTCCAAATAGCAGTTTATTCAACTTTCCAACAATTGGCAAAAATGATTCTCCGGTTGTTACAAAACGCCGGGTCCGGGTTGATGTCCGGTGAGCATGTCTAACCAATGTAATTGGTAGAGCTGAAGAATGGAGTAATTCATTAACCGTTGAAAAGTGCCGTTGAAGGTTGAAAAACACTTCACAAATTGGCTTATCGGCTGTGCATTGGAACTGATTGTTAATGCTATACTTAGTTATGTCACTAATTCGCACATGCATTGGCTCGTAAACGAAAATAATTTCAGCCGTCGAGGTGTAGATAATTCCAGGAATTTGTTTCACATGAGCCCCAGTGTAAATCTGAGCTTCTGCACTGGAAATGTCAGTTGGGTCAAAGGAGAGTAAATTCTCCTGGCTATATTTATTTATTCTTTCAGCTGATATGAAGAGTAATATTTGGGAAAAGATAAAAATACTAGCAGACCTGAGTCGGAACATTTTGATATATTAATGTCGTATGTAATCCTTATGCCAAGCAGGAGCTCGAACTACACGTCCACTTCTAGTACGTGGAGGATTAAGTGAATTTTGAAGGGCTTGTGCCTCCAGGCGATAACGGATGTTTTCATTGCTATTGTTCAAAGCAGGTGAAAACTCAATTTGACTTCTGCTAGTTAAGTTCACTGGTTCACTTTGATTGGTGGAGAACTCAATCAAATTGTGACCACTCGTAATCTCATCACTGGTGCTGTTAAGCTCCACTGGGGTATTTGGAGGAACGTGAACTGGAGTTTCTTGAGCTGATGACACTCCTGAAGTGACAGCTTTCTTTGCGGCGTTCCGTCTTATATGCGAGGTCTGCTTCTTTGATTTTTGCACATTAGCGCCGAGCAGTTGCGAATGCGAAAGGACGCTTTCCTCCTCGCTTTCGGATTCCGACAGCTCCAAATGTGATATTGCGCATGAACTTGAGTTTGCGAAGGAGTCTACCCTCTTAAGTTTTTTAGAAGTATATTTTGAGTATGCTTGTAAACATAATAATATTGGTAGTATGCTCGTAACAGGGAGCACAATTTGATTAGCAAGTTTCTTAAAAATATTTCTAGGATGTGGCTCCTCCTCCATCTCAGAGAAAATGCTAATACTTAAATAATTCAGAGCTAAATTATAGTACAATTCTGTGGTACTCCAAATAACAACTTTTTCTGGCAGTGCCTTATATACGCTATTTCTGTACCAAGCTAAGAAACTACCTATAGTAGTTGCTAAACTTTCCTTAGTATCTTGCTTAAATACTAGTAAAATATACGGAGCGAACGCTGGCTGTTGGTATAATTCTACATAACAAACCAGATTTCGTAATGAAATTGGGAGCTCTTTCAGGTGTTTTATGTACTTTTGTTTATCTGCATCTAATTTAATATCATCAAAACTTGGTGTGATTACTAACAAACAACCAGAGCAATAATCTTGAATCATATTCGGGCTAAAATTTCCCGGTTTATATTGTACCTTAAAATTATTAAACTGAATACTTTCAGGGATTATCTCTAGTATTTCTTCTACAGGAATACCCCATAATTTTAGACTTTCTTTCCATTTATCTACATCGGTGTGGTACTCCAACATTTTACTTATTACCTCTTCTAAATTATCTACTTCATTAATCTCGTCATCAGAGGAATCAAAATTTAACGTGGGACTATGAAATGGTCGCATCCTGCGGCAGTGAATAGTTTCTTTTTTACCAGATTCCGCGAATTGAATTTCATAAGTAATATCAGATATTTTACCCGTAACAACTGCGGGGCCAAACCATTTCCGTAATAATTTTTTAGACGTGTCTGATACTAAAGCCGGTCGATTGATGAGTACCAAATCACCTATTTCATACTCATAGGTTCCCTTATTTGCATCATATCGACGTTTCATATCTTGTCTGACCTTATCTAACTGAATCTTTACCGTAGCTTTTATTTTAGGCAATTCTTTAAGTTGCTGTAGCCTGGGCGATAGATCTAATTGCCCCAAGTGGTAGTCAATGCTACTAGCACCTTTCCGGCCATAATACGATGCTCAAAAGAGTAGAATAGCTTAGAACTTTGGTGCTTATTAGTATTTGGCCAGCAACTTTTATCGCTTTTGTTGTAGGTTAGATATACTGAAGGGAATTGTAAACAATATGGTTCTGGCCATTCATTCTCGTCTGGATCCTTTCCTACTCCTACAGCCGGTAACCGCGATAGAGCATCAGCTCTAGTGTTCTGACTACCTTTCTTATAATGGTATACCAGATTATATTCAGATAGGTCGAGAGCCCATCTAGCTATCCTTCTATTTACAGATATTTTCTTACTAAACCCAGCGGCTGATAATGGTTTATGGTCTGTGTGAACAATGACTCTCGGCCATAACAATAACAATGAAAATGTTTCACAGCAAAAAAGACGGCATAAAATTCCTTCTCGACGGTGCTGTAATTAAGTTGTGAGGGATTAAAGGTTTTGCTTGCATAAGCGATTACTCTCTCACAATCCCCATGGCTTTGTAATAAAATAAACCCACAGCGTCATGAGAGGCATCGCAATGCAAATGCAATGGTAAATGAGGGTTATAATGTGCAAGTATCGGAGCAGTGGTCAAAGCCTTTTTCAGAGCATCAAAGGAATCTTGGCATTCGCTAGTCCATTCTAGTATGCTATTCTTATGAATTAATTTAGTTAATGGCCTACTAACGCTTGCAAAATTAGGGATGAACTTCCGGTAGTAATTTACAAGACCAAGAAAATGCTGTAGCTCTTTGACAGTTTTAGGAATCGGTAACGCTGCTACACTTTCTACCTTACTGGGAACTACCTCAATGCCGTTTTCGCTTACAACATGGCCTAAAACAGTTAGCTTTGTTCTTGCAAATAAACATTTTGTAGCACTAAACTTGAAATTAGCTTTCTCAGCGACGACAAAAATTTCTCTTAAATGAACTAAATGGTCCTCGAAATTTCGAGACTTAACAATAATATCATCAATGTATATCAGACATATCCCATTTTCTATCTGGTCCCTGAAAATCTTACTCATGGACTTTTGGAAAATGAGAGGAGCTGTAGCCAGTCCAAAGGGAAGGCGTTTATAATATACAACCCTATTATGTGATACTATAGCGCATTTTTTCTGGTCCTCTAGACACAGACGCAGCTGCCAAAATCCTTTTGAGCCGTCAACTAATGAAATATATCTATACCTCGCAATTCATCAATTATAGTCTCCGGATTAGGAAGCGGGTAAGAGCTTCTAACGGACGCTTGATTTAATGCCCTAAAGTCTGCACAAATGCGCGCAGTTGGCTTTCCATCCGGGTTTTATGACCACTTGGAACGCAAACAATAGGACTACTCCATGGTGAATCTAATTTATCCGTTACAATATCTTGCTCCATAAGCTGATCTATATGCTTATCAATTTCATCTCGTTCCCATTGTGAACATCTGTGTGGACGGTGTTTTATTGGTACGACTCCGGGCTTTAATTCAATCGGAGGTACTTCGACATTTGCTGCTGTCAAAGGCTCATGCGGAGAATGAAAAATGTGAGAGAACTCATTAATGAGATCCAAGACTTTTTGTCGCTCGATGGGTTTAAGTTCCTTATTGACTAGCTTTTCAGCTTGCTCCGTTGAAATGAAATATATAGGTCTATATTTATGCTCTTCTACCTTTACCTCAGAAGGGACCGATGTCAATAGTTTTTTTGCTTGTCATGAATAGTGATATGTTTATGGGATAAATTTAGAAGTGTGCATGAGGGACCATTTAAGGTATTACGTAGTTTGGTAATGACAACCCCCGGCTCTTTTGATGATGGGTAACCAAACGTAACGGGTTGCGTAATGTCAGGCATACATATCTTTATTTTACGATGGGACTTTGGTGGTATTGTCACAGTTTCGGTCGATATTATGAAAGCGGTTCTTTTGTGCTTTCGATTTCTATTGTTGTTAAATATGCCGGCACTTTGCGTATGAAAGGCAACACTATCTGTTTACCTATTCTCGCTGTTTGGGTACTGAAATCGAGAACAATGCCATGCTCCCTCATGTTATCATTTCCCATTAATGCTTTGAATGGTGACTGGGGGAAACGTAAAATTTACAACGCAGCCTAATACCATGAATGAAGATGTCAGTGTACACTTTTTTGTGCAATGGAAATGGCTTTTGTTCAACCCCTAGTAGGCTTATGGGGGACGAGACGGCTTGGGAGACTAAACCTTTAGCAACGTCATCATTTATGCAGGATACTGATGCCCCAGAGTCTAAAATTAGCTCTACTACTTGCTTATTAATAGTTGCAAAACTGTACTTATTACTGGAACGTGGGCACGCGAATTTAGTGAAAATATTCTAGTAGATTCAGGTTTAGCGTTTTTAATTTCGGAGACGCTGAGAACTCCGACTAACGGTTTTCCTGACGAGCTGGTGATGACTCTCTGCTACGATTTGGAGTATTATTACTGAAATTCCTATTGTCCCGATAGTTGTTATTACGTGGCGCCTGATTATAACCCGAAGGCCTATTCTGTGGAATCCGCTCAGTGTAGGGTTGGCGATATGAATAGTTGGAATTAGGATAACGAATATTACTTTGCCTATTATTTTGATAATTTCCAGATAAGTAACGTGCCGGATTGTAATAATTACGAGGACCAGATTGTGGTTGTGTAGGAAACGTG
>LJIJ01003585.1:0-18313 GCA_001718145.1 Orchesella cincta | reverse complement strand
CGATGGTTTTCTGTATCAAAAAATGCTTTTCTCGCCGTAAAAAGCACTTTTTGACACGATAGAACGCTCGGGGAGGCTGATTTACCCATATTCAGCCATTTTCAGCCATTTTAACAGCTAAAACCATGAAAATAGGGGTTTTCGATGGTTTTCTGTATCAAAAAATGCTTTTCTCGCCGTAAAAAGCACTTTTTGACACGATAGAACGCTCGGGAGGCTGATTTACCCATATTCAGCAATTTTCAGCCATTTTAACAGCTAAAACCATGAAAATAGGGGTTTTCGATGGTTTTCTGTATCAAAAAATGCTTTTCTCGCCGTAAAAAGCACTTTTTGACACGATAGAACGCTCGGGGAGGCTGATTTACCCATATTCAGCCATTTTCAGCCATTTTTAACAGCTTAAACCATGAAAATAGGGGTTTTCGATGGTTTTCTGTATCAAAAAATGCTTTTCTCGCCGTAAAAAGCACTTTTTGACACGATAGAACGCTCGGGAGGCTGATTTACCCATATTCAGCCATTTTCAGCCATTTTAAACAGCTAAAACCATGAAAATAGGGGTTTTCGATGGTTTTCTGTATCAAAAAATGCTTTTCTCGCCGTAAAAAGCACTTTTTGACACGATAGAACGCTCGGGGAGGCTGATTTACCCATATTCAGCCATTTTCAGCCATTTTAAACAGCTAAAACCATGAAAATAGGGGTTTTCGATGGTTTTCTGTATCAAAAAATGCTTTTCTCGCCGTAAAAAGCACTTTTTGACACGATAGAACGCTCGGGAGGCTGATTTACCCATATTCAGCCATTTTCAGCCATTTTTAACAGCTAAAACCATGAAAATAGGGGTTTTCGATGGTTTTCTGTATCAAAAAATGCTTTTCTCGCCGTAAAAAGCACTTTTTGACACGATAGAACGCTCGGGAGGCTGATTTACCCATATTCAGCCATTTTCAGCCATTTTTAACAGCTAAAACCATGAAAATAGGGGTTTTCGATGGTTTTCTGTATCAAAAAATGCTTTTCTCGCCGTAAAAAGCACTTTTTGACACGATAGAACGCTCGGGGAGGCTGATTTACCCATATTCAGCCATTTTCAGCCATTTTTAACAGCTAAAACCATGAAAATAGGGGTTTTCGATGGTTTTCTGTATCAAAAAATGCTTTTCTCGCCGTAAAAAGCACTTTTTGACACGATAGAACGCTCGGGAGGCTGATTTACCCATATTCAGCCATTTTTAACAGCTAAAACCATGAAAATAGGGGTTTTCGATGTTTTCTGTATCAAAAAATGCTTTTCTCGCCGTAAAAAGCACTTTTTGACACGATAGAACGCTCGGGAGGCTGATTTACCCATATTCAGCCATTTTCAGCCATTTTTAACAGCTAAAACCATGAAAATAGGGGTTTTCGATGGTTTTCTGTATCAAAAATGCTTTTCTCGCCGTAAAAGCACTTTTTGAGAAGTTGTCTAAATATTTATTCCACAAGGTTGTTGCATCCATTCGCTTTGGTAGGTGGTATACCTTGAGGCATGCATCGCGAGAACTTGGAAACGTCTCGTATTCCATCAACCCCCAAACTCTACCTTTAGTTTTTCCCAACAGCAATAGAGCAAACGTGTTTCCACGCAGCGGCGTTGATATACTCTTTGAAAGTGTCGAGTTCGCGAGTCGGCACCATCAAACTTACATGGCATCTTTGTATTAAGGTACCCCTTAATTAAATCATTCAGAGTGATGTCTTCTTTTTGCTGTTGTAGTATATTGTGAGCCTCTTGTGTATTTATACACCCGATTGGGTAAATAGCAAAGTCCTTTGTAATTCCTTGATACCTTTACTTCCGTGCCATATTTTAAGAATCTTTGGATTTTCAAGAATGGTTCCTAGAGCTTGGTAAATTTTGTCGTACAGGGTTAGTGCATCGACAACATAATCAGTGCTTGGTGTTGAAATTTTTATGATTGTAATCATGCCTAAAAATGATTCTTTACTATGTTCCTCGATGCCCCAGGCCTGCTGGTTATGCAACCGCAGATCTAACGACATTTTTCGTAGTTCTTCAGACGTGGAAATCATCTTGGTGTTTATTTCGGAAGATGGGCAGGTTTTTTGAACCAAAATACGAGTTAATTTTCCAATGACTTATTTCCTCCTCAAGCGGATGGATGACAGGAAACCGTTTTTTGAACTAGGCTTTGTCGATATTCAAGAAACCCCGGTATTATATCTTGTGGTCGTCGTCTGGCCTGGTCCCCGGACCATGCATCATGCCTTACAATACGCTCCATCTGTAATTGACAAACCGTGACCTTAGTTTTTGGTAATACATGATTTTTTATGCGCTAGAAGTAAAATTCCAAGACACCCTCTGATTTAAGTTTTACATAAATTTCTTCTTCTTTTAATCGAATTTAGAAACTAAATTGGACACAGATTTTGTAATAATCTAATACGTTCTGTATAATCTAGACCAATTTTATTCCTTTAACCCCATAATTTCTGGTCGCTCCGGGTCATATTGTTCTGAACCGGCAAGGTGTTGCTTCCCCATCGGCGAAATACGGGTTTGGCCAAAGTGTGTTACTTTGAGTTGGTGGTTTGTTGTAAAGTAGGCCGCCGCTTGGGAATTGATTTTAATATGTTGGAGTCAGATACGTTTCGTCTGATGGGCTCCGAGATGATGGTTAAAGATGGTCTTGTTGGTGGGATGGGATGAAATACTTTGGGTGGTTTAAATGCTTCCACCTTCTTTTTCTCAAATAATTTCTGGGAAATCAGACGTTCATTTTTCTGTCGTCTTTCTGCAATTTGTTGTTTTAATTTTTCAACATCAAAGGCCGGTTGAAGTCGCTTAAATTGCCGCTTTGCTTGGTTTTCGAATTTGTCTTCTTGTTTTAACTGCCAAGGCGATTTACCATTTGGGTTCTGTGGTGAAGCACATGACTACTTCCCCATATTGATCCAATTTTGGTCTTTCAATTCCATGTGCAAGCACTAAGGACGACGGTGTAGACAAGGCTCTCCCCGCTGTCACGGGTTTTCGCCCGAACAGGCCTCCCTCGAAAGTGACGGTTGTCCTTCTTTCAGCGACAATTCTGATCATGTCGTGTGGGGCCCCAATATAACCGATGTCGTGCGTTCCTCTCCCAGTTGAGTCAAAGAATGTTGTAGTGATACGCAACATAGTCGGAGAGAACTCATAATATCCATTGTCTTTTAAGTTAAACTCGCTTTCGTTCAAGGTCTTTTCTTTTACCAACTCAATTGCCCTTCTTGCCGGGCTAAACCTTCGCGTAAGCTATGTTCCTCTTTGGTTTGAGTGAGAACGTAACCCATTCCAGCTTTAATTGGATGTTTTCCGGGAGTCACAGTGTATGGTTGGGGAACGATGTATTTCTTCGCCTTTGGGGAAGGCTTTATGGCCTTTGGTTTTGGGTCCACGCGCGATCCCATCGTAGGATACGTGCTTCATTGATGACATTGCTCGTAAAGCTCCCTTTTGTGTTAAGCCGCCGATCTTGCCGTTTGATTTTGGAGTTGAACTTGCCATTTCTACGTAAATAAAAATTTTTTTTGTTAGCTTCTACACACTTGTATACACAGCTCCTCCAAAACTTTTTTTTTTTTTTTTTTTTTTTTTTTTCTTTCAACTTATAAATTTTTCCGATACCTTAACCAATTATATTTAGTGATAAGTTAGTAGAACTATTTACATTTTTTTTTAAATAAATTACTCAACAACCCTCCACGCCAAACATTTTCTACCGGATTCCTGTGCTATTGGCGTGCGGCATGGATATAGCTGGTTAATGTGTACCCCTCTAAAACGTCCCTCCTGACAAGTGCCTTATATTGTAGGCATGTGAAGAACCTTTTCTATTATGGTGTATGGTCCATCCTTTTTTGGTGCCAAACTACCTGTAACGCCTTTAAATTTGTCAGATAAGACGTGCGTTAACCTCCAAACGTTCTGACCTACATCAAAAGTCCTTTCTTTAGCATTTTTATTTGCATACATTAGACTGCGAGATAGCTAGGTCACATTATCCTTTGCACCTCTGTGACATGAAGCAACCGTTCCACAAATCCTTTTACTTCCTTAATACGGGGAAGTTCGATTTCTGCCAAATTGTCAAAGGTGTTCGTAAATTCCGACCAGTGCATAAATAATATGGTGTAAAACCAGTGGAAGTGCACACAGACGAATTGTGAGCAAATGCAATCTCACTAATATATTATCCCAATCATTGTTTCTCTCCATAAACGCTCTGATCATTGTTTTTACCGTTTGGTTTACTCTTTCAGTTGGGTTTGCTTGTGGGTTGTAGGGAGAAATTCGGAATACTTTTATTCCAAATGTTTTGCACCAATTCTCGTACATTTTGGAGACAAACTGTGGCCCATTATCACTCAGAATCATTTTTGGATATCCCCAACGCTTTGATACCTCATCAAGACAGTTTAATATTTTTTGTATCTTTGGTTCCCTAACGGCGAAGATTTCTACATACCTAGACAACATGTCTTGAACGACAAAGATTGCTTTGTTTTGGTTCGGACTTCTTACATAGTTACCCATTAAATCAATACTATGCACTCCCAAGGATAATCAGGTGCTTGTAGCCCTTTTTTCGGGACCGGTGCCAACTTTGACGGCTTCGTTGTCGCACATATCTCACATGATTGTATGTACCTGGCAACCTGCCTTGACATTCCATACCAGAAGACACGTCTCTGTAAACGATCGTATGTTTTTTTCGACGACTAAATGACCCGCTAGTGGGGAATCATGAAAGATCCTTATTATTTCTGTTGTTAGCGTGTCTGGAACCCAAATAACGAAGTCGAAATCTTCACTTTCCCAGCAATTTTCTATTGGGCCAGTGTACCTCATTAGGCAGTTATCTTCAGTCAAAAAAGCCTTTTTTGAATGATTTTCTATGGTTTGTGTGTCTTCCTGATTGTCAACGATATTGTTTGTCAGGTATGTTTTTATTTTCTTTAGTAGTGGGTCTGTTTCTTGGTGGGCAATAATTCTTGCTCTATCAATTATAAATTCTTCTGTTGTTGTCAGAAACACTCCTCTGCTCTGCTTAGAGCGTCAACTACCTTTATTGGCCCCACTTGTCCAGCTTTATGAACTACCTCAAAATCGAATTCTTGTAGCACTATAAACCACCTTGCAAGTCGTCCCCGGGATCTTCGTATTTAATAGCCATTTTTAGTGCGGCATGATCCGTTTCTAACCAGAAATTTTGTTGCCTCCACATAAGGTCGAAATTTGTTTATTGCATAGATCACTGCTGCAAGTTCTATTCAAGAAGCTGAATAGTTATGTTCCTGCTTTCTTGAGTGCCCGGCTGGCGAAGTATATAGGATACTAACGCCTTCATGTACTTGTGATGCACCGCCGCAGGCTTTGTAGGAAGCATCTGTGGTTATTATACTCCATATTCAGCGTTCGGCAATTTAAGGTATGGCACAGCCACATAGCGACTCTTTAAGTTCTTCAAATGCTACTTTTCGATCGTCGGTCCATTCAATTCCGTGTCTTTTCTCAGTAGCTCATACAAAGGTTTTGCTTTTTCCGCAAAATTGGCAATAAACTTTCTATAGTAGCTTAGCAATCCAAGGAACTTTTGGATGTCTGTGACATTCTTGGGTTTTGGGTATTGTTTTATTTTTATTACCTTTGCCGGGTTGGGGCGACAGCCACCGGGCTCTATTATGTACCCTAAGTACATAAGTTTCTGTCTAAATAACTTGATTTTTCTCGGGTGTAATGTGAGACCAGCGTTTTTTACTCGCTCGAGAAACGCTTGAAGGTCCCTTAAATGTTGTTCAAATTCACCTTTTGTGTAACAACTGAGGTCGTCTACATAACCCATTGCTGTTTTGTATTTTAGTGGGCCTAGCACCACGTCTACCATTCTCTGGAAAGTTGCTGGAGCACCAATTAAACCCATTGCTAGGCGTTTGAATTGCATAAACCTCTATGTGACGTAAATGCTGTTTTAATTCTATCTATTTCGCGATTGCAATCTGAATAGTACCCTTTTGACGCATCAAAAGTAGAAATGTGATCTGCCTCTCCCAAGTGCATCAGCATGTCTTCAATAGGAGTCATTGGATATCGATCTGGCTTTGTGACCGCATTCAGTGGTTTGTAATTTACTATAAACCGCCAGGTTTTATCTGGTTTTGGAAGCACAAACGAATTGCAACTCCACGGCGAGTTTGATTCTTCAATGATATCATAAGCAACAAGCTCATCAAACGCCTCGTCATAAATTTTTCGCCGGCCGGAGTCATAGGTCGATATCGAGCTTTGACTGGCTTTGCGTCACCCGTGTCAATTTTATGCTCGTACAATTTACAATCCCCAGGGACTTTCGAAAATATATTAAGGTAAGGTCGCAACATTTCTCTTGCCAACTTTTTATTATGATTTGACAAGGATATTGGAACTTCAATAAAATCTAGTTCTGGCTCTTCAAACAATGGGCACAGATCTGATTCAAGTTCTTCAAGTTCCTCCTCTTCAAGTGTGGTATCAAACAAATGAAATGCGTCCGCAGGGTCGTCTTGATCAATGTCACTTGCAATTTGATCTATTGAATTTCCTTTCCCTAGTTTTTCTTCCAGAAATGCTATCATCTCCGGCTTATGGGAATGAAGAAAAGCCTCTTTGAGTCTACAAAGGACACTGGGTTTATCAGACTTTCCCAATGGACCAACCACCTTTATTTATGGAAATGCTATGTCCTCTGACCCAATAAAGTCTCTACCAAGAATAACATACTTAAGGACCCCTGCACCAACATAAATGATATTTTCTTTTCACCTAATTCGTACTTCACCATTAACTTGATTGTGTCTGCAGTGACGGGATTCCCTGCAGCGCTTGCACCTGTTTATTTCCAGGGCGAATCTTTAACCCTCTTTCTTTAATATGCTTGATCACCTCATCCCCTAATACTGAGACCGAACTACCCGTATCCTAGTAACGCCAACCATTCTTTTCCCACTATATTACATAAAGTAGGGAACTTTCTGAACTCTTTTGTCTCCTCGATCTCAATGTTCAACGTTGTCTTGCATGACTGATTATTTACCCGGCGCACAGATTTATTTGTTCTGGTCCGGGATTTCCGGTTTAAAGAGTTCCGCCGTGTGGGAATCGTTTTTGTCGGGCACTTCATTCGTAATGTCCCCACTTCTCCGCATTCCCAGCACGTTAAGGAGTCTCGTCTGGTTTGTCTAGGAGACGCTGGTGGGGTTCTTTGTGTGGTGACGTTTGGGAATGCGACGGTGGTGGTATGGCAGTTGTTGCGGAGGCTTGCGATCTAAATTGAAAGTACTTTTCGGCTGCTCATTAGTTTGTAATTGTGACTTGTGCGGCTAGACGGACGTTGAGGATACGGCCGTGGCGGTGTCATGGCGTTATGTCCACGGCCTTTCAATATGTGTTGGTTTATAAGCTGTTGCTGGCTCCACTGTTGTGTGTTGGTGACGTAGGTTCGTCTTCGCTGTTGCGACATTTCTGCGTCATTCTTGCGTTCCTTAGTTCCCTAGTGTTTACATCTAAGTATGTCTCGCAACACATTTGGTAGTCAGGGTTGAGTCCCTTCGCTATTCTTGTTATATCAGATGGAGTCATGGTGCTCTCTAATCTCTGATAAAGCTCAATGACATTCCACAAGTAGGTGTTCAGTGGCTCGTCTGGCCTTGCTTCTGTTGTTGAGCTCGTGTGATATTGGTCGTAATAGTCCAACGACTGAAATTGCTGACGAAATCTTCTTCGAAATTCTCGCCAGTCGGAATCGGATCCCAGTGATATTTTCTAGTCTAAACCATGTGCCCTCGAGTGCAATTGGGACAACTTCTCTAATAAATATTGATACCCGCACCCTGTTGCTTTTTCGTATTTTTCTATTTCCACCAAAAAGTCGTAGGGCGTCCTTTGGTCGTCTTCTACCTTTGTACTTTGGAACGTCCATATTTTTTATGTGTGGTCTAGGGTGTGCCGCCATGTGGGAAAACATTGTTTGTGTGATGTGGAGTTGCCCTTGTTGCGGTCCTCTTGGGTAAGGGGTTTCCGCAATATGGGAGCTTGGTCGTTGTCCGCCATTTGGGAATGGATTTACCAAATCTTGTGAGCTGGTCTTTGAAAGCTGTTGTTTATAAAATGACCCGCATTGTAATGTGGATGATTATCTTGAGGCATGTGTATTGGTTCTCTTTCATTTCCTTGCCGGAACCCAGAATATGTTCCTGGGAATGGTGTTGAGGTTGCGAATCCCCAGTTCATTCGTGTGTTATTATTGGCAAACTATTTGGGGGGTTTCTTCTCCTGGGGTTTTGTTCTTGTTCGATGAAGATATCATTTCTTTCACGGGGTGTCTGAGGCCACGTTGGAGCCGGGTTCCCCCTCAACGAGGGTTAGGACAAATAACAGTCGTGAATAACGCCGGCTTTGTGGCTCGTTATAAATTGGTTGAGCATTACTAAATGTGCATTGTAGGCAGGGTTACTGCGTCTATACCTCTCATCTGAGCATCGTACATTCTCACATTTGACAATCTATGCGGCTAAAAAGTCATCTACCTCTCTATCATGACTTCCAGGTTGCCCGAACCCATATTCAGGGTCGTTTGGCATGTACCCGGATTGCAATGATGCATTTGATAAATCGCGCAGCTCGGAGTAGGTAGGCCGAGACGCTTCGTTATTAAATGATCGCTTACGTAACCCCTGCGTTTTCCCAGTGCTGCTGTTCTCTCTCCATTCTTCGATTATTTTGAGGCTGGTCTAACCTAGCATTAATGTCATTAACGATGTCATTGCTTATTGGAGATCGCCTACTAGGGTCACCAACCTGTTCAACATATATATCTCTTGCCCTTGATGTTACTGGCAATGTATTTTCCCTACCAAGCGGAGGACCCAAATTTTGTGACAACGACGGCTTTCCCTGTTTGCAAATCTTAAATCGAGTAACGGAGGAATGCGGAAAGTGGCATTTGCATTTTCTGCTATGGTGCATCCTGTGCACTGTTTGTTCTACGGGGCTCAATAATGGTATATGGTAACCCATTGTGCATGCCCGAGCGGCGAATAAAACCATCATTATGTCGACCAGCATTCATACTTTAACCTTGACTCTGGTCTCACATTTGCATTAATACGATGCGAGGGCCCCGGCTGAGGCGAAAAACTCTGTCTAGGCCTTGGAGCCTCATTTACATTATTTTCTATGCATCTTCTCTTGCACCTCTTTGCTACTATTTGGTGTACGACCCATTTCACCTAATCTTTCAGTAAGACTAAGTCTTAGATCTAAGTCCTCATATCGATCTATCGTGATCTTCTATATACTTTGAGATGCAGGTGAAATGGTGTTTGTTTGGCGGTGACACCAAATAGTAGCATGTTGCAGACGGTTGCAAAGGAAGGATGCCATAGAAATAATGTTAGAATGAGGCTCAAGGGTGTTCTGCGGTGTAGACAGAGTTTTTCGCCTCAGCGGGGCGGGGTCGTGGTGTGGGCGTGTGTGAGGTGTGATGTCTGTATGTGGTGGCAGATCGAATGGTTGGAAAGTGGATGGTAGAGGTGGTCGATCGATTAATATGGTTTTATTTGCGGCCGCGTGCGGCGGGGGATGGTGCTGCAAGGTTGGTTCCACATATCCATTATGAGCCCCGGGTGGGGGGGGGGGGAGCGTTGGGTAGAGAGGCGATCTTCGGGTTGCACAGGATGCACCATAGCCAGAAAGATGCAAATTGCCATTTTGCCGCAGTCCTCCGTTAATCGATTTAAGATTTGCAACGGGAAAGCCGTCGTTTTTTTTCTATTCTTATGATTTGGTGTCCGCCGTTTGTTTATGTAATTAATACGTTATTGTCTTGTTATTTTGCGAGAGTGTGTGCGAGATGAGGTTAGGTATTAGTGTGTGAACGGAGTGGGGTTATGGGTGGGTGTGGTAAGCCTTAGTGGGCTCGATCTTCAATAAGCAATGACATCGTTAATGAACATTAAGTGTGTGTGTGTCTGAGCTCCAAACAATATCGAAGAATGGAGAGGAACGATCGAGCACTGGTTGTATAGAGCGTAGGGGGGTTTATGGGGGGATCGGGATATCATGAAGATTAGTACTAATTGGCGTGTTCTCGCTACCTACTCCGAGCTGCGCGATTTTATCAAAATGCTCATTGCATCCGTACATGCCAAACGACCCTGAATATGCGGTTCGGGCAACCTGGAAGTCATGATAGAGAAGGTAGATGGACTTTTAGCGCTATAGATTGGGTCAATGTGAAGAATTACGATGCTCAGATGAGAGGTTAGACGGCAGTAACCTGCCTACAATGCAGCATTTACGTGAATGTCACAATGTATAACGACCACAAGCCGGGCGTGATTCCCGAACTGTTATTGTCCGTAACCTCCTTGGGGGGAACCCGCTCCAACGTGGCCTCAGACACCGCGTGAAAGAAATGATATTATTCATCGAACAAGAACAAACCCCGGGAGAGAACCCCCAAATTAGTGGCAATACCTAACACAACAAATACACTGGGGATTCGCAACCTCAACACCTTTCCCAGGGAACATATTCTGGGTTCCGGCAAGAAATGAGAAGAGGAACCAATCACATTGCCTCAAGCTAATCATCCACATTACAATGCGGGTCATTTTTACAAAGCTTTCAAAAGACCAGCTCCACAAATATTGGTAAATCATTCCCAATGGCGGACAACGACCAAGCCTCCATATCTGCCGGAAACCCTTACCAGAGGGCCACATCAACGGGCAACTCCAGCATCACACAAACAATGTTTTCCCACATGGCGGCCATCACCCTAGACCACACATATAAAAATATTGGACGTCCCAAAGTACAAGGTAGACGAGACCAAAGGACGGCCTACGGACTTTTGGTGGAAATTAGAAAAAATACGAAAAGGCATACAGGGTCGGATCATTATTTAGTAGAAGAGTTGTCCCCATTGCACGCGATGGAAGAAGTGGCACATGGTTTAGATAGAAATTCACTGGGGGATTCTGATTCACCGGACTGCGCGAGAATTTCGAAGAGATTCGTCGCAATTTAAGTTCGTTGGCTACTAGACCAACTATCACACGGCTCAACAACAGCGGGCAGCCCAGACGAGCCACTGACACCTACTTGTTTGGAAAGTCATGAGCTATGACCTCATGAGGAATTTAGAAGGCACGCATGGACTCCATTCTGTATAATACAAAGCGATAGCGAGAGGACTCAACCGCTGACTACCAATGTGTTTTGGCGAGACATACCTGAGATTAACACTAGGGGAAGGAACGCGAGCAATGGATCGGCAGAAATGCTTCGCCAACAGCGAGGTACGAATCCTACCGTCCCACCAAGCACCACAAATCAGTGGAGCCAGCAACAGCTGTATACAACAGCACATGTGAATAGCAAGTGGACATAACGCCATTGACTACCGCCACGGCCGTATCGCTCAGACGTCCGTCTAGGCACCAAGTGCCAATTACAAACTAAATGTTAGCAGCACAAAAGTGACTTTTCTAATTTAGATCCAGCCTCCGCCAAACCTGCCATACCACCACCGTCGCTTCCCAAACGTCCCACACAAGAACTCCACCAGGTCTCTAGACAACCAGACGAGGACTCCTTAACGTGCTGGAAATGCGGAGAGAGTGGCACATTATGCAAATGAGTGCCCGACTATAAAACGATTCCCACAGGCGGACTCTTTAAAACCGGAAATCCCGGACCCAAGAACAAATAAATCTGTGCCGCGGGGTAAATATCAGCCATGCAGACAACGTTGAACATTGAGATCGGAGGAGACACAAGAGTCAGAAATTCCCCTACATTTTATGTAATATAGTGGCGAAAAGATATGTTGGCTCGTTACTAGATACGGGTAGTATCGGTCTCAGTATGGGATGAGCTGATCAAGCATATTAAAAGAGGGTAAAGATTCGCCTGAAATAAACAGGTGCAAGGCGCTGCAGGGAATCCTTCGTCACTGCAGACACAATAAGTATAATGGTGAAGTCATGAATTTAGTTTGAAAAGAAAATATCATTTGATGTTGTGCCAGGCGGTCCATTAAGTCATTTTTCTTCGTTAGAGATCTTTTTTTGGTCAGTGAGGAGATTAGCATTTCAATAATTAGAGGGTGGTTTGGCACTTGGAAGTCTTGATATCAACCCAGTGTTCTTTGTAGACTCAAATGAGGCTTGATTCTTCTGCCATTAAGCCGGAATGATAGCTATTTCTGGAAGAAAAACATATGGCGGAAAGGAATTCAAATAGATCAAATTGCACGTGACATTGATCAAGCGACCACTGCAGACGCATTTAAAAAAATTTTTTTCTTTTTTGTTTGATTACCACACTTGAAGAGGAGGGACTTGAAGAACTTGATCGGATCTGTGGCCCATGTGTTTGAAAGAAGCCAGAATCTAGACCGATGTTATGAAGTTCAATATCTTGTCAAATTCATAATAAAAAGTTGTGCTAAGGAAATGTTAGCGGACCTTACCTTAATATATTTTCAAAAAGTCCAGGGGGATTGCACATTGGACGAACATTAAATTGCCGGGTGACGCAAAGCCAGTCAAGCCGATATCGACCTATGACTCCCGGCCGCGAAAATTTACGCGAGGCGTTTGATGAGCTTGTTGCTTATGATATCATTTAGAATCAAAACTCGCGTGGTGAGTTGCAATTTCGTTTGTGCACCTTCCAAACCATGATTAAAACCTGGGCTGGTTTATAGTAAATTACAACCAGCTGAATGCGGTGCACAGAAGCCAGGATCGATATCAATGGACTCCTATTTGAAGACATTGCTGATGCACTTGGGAGAGGCAATGATCACATTCTACTTTTTGATGTGCCGTAAAAGGGTCTATCGATTGCAATCGGCGGAATAGATAGAATTAAAACAGCATTTACTTCCACATAGGAGGTTTATGGCAATTCAAACGCTAGCAATGGTGTAATTGGCGTCCAGCAACTTTCCAGAGACTGGTATAAACTGGGTGCTAGAGCCCATAAAATACAAAACAGCAAATGGTTTCTGTAGACGACCTCAGTTGTTACACAAAGGTGAATTGAACAACATTTAAGGGACCTTCAAGCGTTCTCGAGCGAGTGAAGAAACGCTCGTCTCACGGTTACACCCGAGAAAATCAAGTTATTTCGAAGAAACTTATGTACTTGGGACTAATAGAGGCCGGGTGGGGGGCTTTTTGTCGCTCCAAACCGGCGCAAAGGTTTTTATAAAATATAAACAAGACCAAAACCCGAGAATGTCCAGACATCAAAAATTCCTTGGATTGTTAACTTCTAGGAGAAAGTTTATTGCATTTTGCGGAAAAAAGCAAAACCTTTGATACGAGGGCTACTGAGTAAAAGACGGAATTTGAATGGACCGACATCGAAAAGTGATTTGAAGAACTTAAAGAGTCGCTATGTGTGGGCGTGCCATACTTAAATGTTTCCGAACCTGAATATGAGTTGCATAATAACCATCAGATGCTTCTACAGAAGCCCTGGCGGGCGTGCTATACAAGTTATCATGAAGGCGTTAGGTATCCTATTTACTCGCCAGCCGGCACTCAAGAAAGCAGAACTAACTATTCAGTTTCTGAAATAGAACTTGCGCCTGATCTATGCAATAAACAGTAATTTCGACCTTATGTGTAGGTCGGGCCAAAAATTTCTGGTAGAACGGATCATGCCGCACTAAAATGGTATTAATACGAGCACTCCCGAGGACGACTTGCAAGGTGGTTTATGTGCTCAAAATTCGATTTGTGAGGTAGTTTCATAAAGCTGGACAAGTGGGCCATAAAGGTAGTTGAACGCTCTAAAGCAGGCAGAGAGTTGTTTCTACAACAACAGAAGAATTTTATGAATGAATAGAGCAAATATTATTTGCCCCACAATAATACCCACTACTAAAGAAAATAAACATAACCCTGACAAACCATATCGTTGACAAGCAGGAAGATCACACAAACACATTAGAAAATCATTTCAAAAAAGCGTTGTTTTGACTGAAGATAAATGCTAATGAGGTACACTGGCCCAATTAGAAAATTGCTGGCAAAGTGAAGATTTCGACTTCGTATTTGGGTCCAGACACCTGAGACAGACGGAATAATAGGACCTGGTCAGTTGATATCCCCACTTAGCGGGTCATTTTAGGTCGCCAAAAAAATTTACGATCGTTAACAGAGACGGTTTCTGGGGGTATGATGTCAAGGCAGGTTGCCATGGGTACATTACAATCATGTGAGTCTGTGCGACAACGAAGCCGTCAAAGTTGGCACCAGCCGCGTCCCAGAAAAAACGGGCTACAAGCACTGCGATTATCCTTTTTGGGAGTGTGCGATGAAGTATTGGATTTAATGGGCAAACTATGTAGAGGAGAGGTGGCCGAGGACGCAGAAAACAAAGCATCTTGATGTCGTTCAACGACATGTTGTCTAGCGTTTATGTAAAATCTTCGCGTTTAGGGAACAAAGATATCAAAAAATATTTAAAACGTCTGGATGAGGTATAAAGCCTGTTGGGGATATTCCAAAGAATGATTCTGAGTTCGATAATGGCCATCAATTTGTCTGCAAAATGTACAGAGAATGCGTGTAACAGCAGTTTGGAATAAAAGGTATTCGAATTTTCTCCTAAACCACAAGCAAACCGCCAACTTTGAGAAGAGTCAACCAAACCGGCGGTTTTAAAAACATATTATCAGAGCGTTTGATGGAGAGCAAACATGATTGGGCATAAATATATTAGTGAGATTGCATTATGCTCACCAATTCGTCATGTGTCGACTTCCACGGTTTTCACCATATTATTTATGCCACTGGTTCGTAATTTTTACTGACACCTATTCGACAATTTGGCAGAAATCAACTTCCCGTATTAAGAATAAAAGACTTTTGCGATAACGGCTTCACTGGCACAGATCGGTGGCAAAGGATAATCGTGACCTCTAGGGCTATGTCTCGCCAGTTCTAATGTTATGCAATAAGAAACTGGGCTAAAGTAAAGGACTTTTGATGGGTAGTCAGAAAGTTCTGGAGCTGTTAACGCACGTACGTTGTTATTCTGAAAATTTAAAGGCGTTACAGGTAGTTTGGCCCAAAAAAGGATGGACACTACACCATAATAGAAAAGTTTCTTCACCATGCTACACACTATTTATGCATCGCAGGTAGGGACGGTTTGTAGGCGGCGTACACATTAACACAGCTAGTATCCAGCGCACGCAATAGCACAGGAATCCGGTAGAAAATGTTTGGCTGTGCGAGGGTCTGTTGAGTACTTTATTTAAAAATAAAAATGTAAATAGTGTCTACTAACTTATCACTAAAAGTATAAATTCTTAGGGTATCGGAAAAAATTGTATAATTGAAGGAAAAAAAAACGAAAAAAGAAAATAGAAAAAAAGAGTTTTTTGAGCGGCTGTTGTATACAAGTACGTGTGTAGAAGCTAACAGAAAAAAATTGTTTCTTTTAATTTACGTAGAAATGCAAGTGTATCAACTCCCAAAATCAAACTGGCAGATAGGCGGGCTTGAGACACAAGAGGAGCTTTACGAAGGCAATGTCATCATGAAGCACGTATCTACGATGGGACGCAACGGTGACCCAAAAGCCAAGGCCATAAAGCCTTCCGCACGAGGCGAAGAAATGAGCACTCTCCCCCAACCGTACACTGTAACTCCCGCGAAACATCCATTAAAGCTGAATGGGTATACGTTTCACCTCCAACCAAGGAGGAACAATAGCTAAGCGAAGTGTTTAGCACCGGCAACAGCCGGCCAGGATGATGTTGTGTAAGAGAAAAGACCTTGAACGAAAGCCGAGTTAATTAAAAGTACAATTGGATTATTATGAGTTCTCTCCGACTATGTTGCCGTATCACTAAACATTTTTGACTCAATGGAGAGGAAACGCAGCGACATCGGTTATTATTGGTGGCCACACCGACCATGATCAGACTGTCGCTGAAAGGAGGACAAACCGCGTCACTTTCGGCGGAGGGAGGGTCTGATTCGGCAGCTCGGAAACCGTGACAGCGGGGAGAGCCTTTTCTACACCGTCGTCCTCTAGTCTTGCCACATGGAATTTGAGAGACCAAGAATTCGGCTTCAATATGCGGTGGAAGTAGTCATTGCTTCATCCACAGAACCCAAATGGTAAAATCGACTTGGGGCGAGTCTAAAACAGACAGGACAAATCGACCGACAGCCAAGCGCAATTTAATGCGACTTCGAACCCGGCCTTGATGGTTTGAAAACTTAAAATCAACAAATTGCAGAAAAGACGATCAGAAAAATGAACGCGTCTGATTTCCAAAATTATTTGTAGAAAAGAAGTGGAAGCATTTAAACCCCCAAGTATTTCATCCCATCCAGCAACAAGACCATCTTAACATCATCTCGGAGCCCATTCCAGACGAACCATCTGACATCCAAGCATATTAAAATCACATTACCCAAGCGGGCGGCCTACTTTACAACAACAACCACCAACTCAAAGTACACACTTTGGCCAGAACCGGTATTTCTGCGATGGCGGAAGCAACAGCTTGCGGTGGATTCGGAACAAGTATGACCGGTATCCTGCGATCCATGATCATTATTGCGCGCTCTACCACGCGCTACAACACTCGTCCTCGTGAGTGGTGTGACGTGGATGTGAGGGTGCTAAACCCTCAATTCTGTTGTCAATTTAGTCTTCTCAATCTTCCTCCGCATTAAGTAAGAATTGAACTTTATGTAAAAACCTTATACTCCATAGACGCTGCGCATTCCAGCCTGGCTTCGGCACTTCCTCCCTCCTCTCTAGCGACACTAAAATCATGTCTCTACCACCAAACTAACCCCCGCGCGCTCCAGGTTTGTCTCACATATACCGATGGCAGCGCTGATTGCTAACGCTGATCGCACTCGGCCGGCGCCCACGACGGACGACCAAGCACCTCCCCCACCTCCTCACCCGGCCGGGTTTTCCCTCTGAAACTCGACAAACGCCCTAGCTTCAAACGACACCGGTTTCGCTGTCATCCCATCCGCTCTCGCCTCCGTCACTTGGCAACAATTTTCAACTCTATCTTCTCGGTTATCGACAAAAACCTGCCCATCCTTCCGCAACATAACCACCACCCAAGATGACCTTCCCACGTCACTGCGCACAAACACTCACGAAAAATCGCTCGGTCTAGCTCTGCGGTATCGCATAACCAGCAGGCCCTCCCGCCCGCACTCGAGGACACACTACGTACACCGCTCTTTTCTTAGGCGCATAGATTTACAATCGCATAAAATTTACACCACACCACACACTGATATATGTCCCCCTGTCCGTATGCACTAACCCTGTTAGCGAACCACCATTTACAAGCTCTACGGCCCAATTCTTGACAATCCAACAGATTCTTACAATACTTGGCAGCGAATCAAAGCGGTCATCAAGGCATCTCCACAAAGTGGGGACTTTGCTATTTACCCAATCGGGGTGGATATAACCATACCAAGGGCTCACACAACTATCACCTACACACCAGCAAACAAGACAACATCACTCTGAGATGAGTTTAACTTAAGGCGCGCGGTACCCCTTAAACTACAAAGACTCGCCATGTAAGTTTTTGATCTGCGACTCAGCGAACGTCGACGCACTCTTCCAAAGAGCTATATCAACGCCGCTGCGTGGGGAACAGAAACACAGTTTGCTCTACTTTCGTGTGTTGGGAAAACAAACTTAACAGGTAGAGTCTTGGGGGTTGCATGGAATCGAAGACGCTTCTACCAACGTCATCTCCTGCGTATGCATACGCCATCAGGTATACCGACCTCACCAAACGCGAATGGACTGAACAACCTCTGTGACTAAATATTTAGACAACCTTTTTCAAAGCAGAGCCTCTCGACAGCGTGACGCGTCAGCATTGAACAACAATTTTTGAATATACGGCCAGACGCCATTCCACCCTCTTCCACCGCCACTACTAGAGTGGCGATTTGATAACAAACAGAAAGAACTAAGATGTTCAGCACACTCTTATGGACAGTAGGAGACGCACTTCAACGTGTAATGACGACCGCAAAGCCACATGTCCACTCAAAAGCGCTTCACCATTGTTCTCACCCATATACTATTCCTTACACTGATTTCATTGCGGACATCATAAGTCAATCAATACGCAACAAGCAACCCAACGCGTTCCCGACGGCCTGAGGACTCTGACAGATGAAAATCTCTTCCAAT
>LJIJ01003584.1:0-18328 GCA_001718145.1 Orchesella cincta | reverse complement strand
ATTCGCATTTACTTGGACAAAAGTCAGTAAACAGCAAGAATTCCATCAAGAAAGGGTTGAAAAGCAGTAAGTCATTTGATGTTTTGATGAGTGGCTCTATTCAATACATAATGTTTTGGATTTAGTTTACGAAAATATACAGGTATCATCCAGCTAAACAATGCATATAATTTTGACGGAGCTGTTGACAAACCTTTGAAGAAAGAACCTTATATTACTGTTCTTAATTGATCTTGCGTTTGATATTTCTTACATTTACTGACATTTAAATAGCAAATGAAATTTAATTTCTACAAAGGCAATACACACCCACGTAATAAATCCTGTGTTAGGTCTTTCATTAAAAGTTATAAAAGTCATGTTAGGTAAGAAAATGGGGCTGATAATTGAAGCTTTTAAAAAATTAATAACGTTAACGTATCTTTAATAATGTTTCAATGAACTCATCAATGGGAACAAAGATGGTTTTTACATGCTTCATTACTACCATGATGTAATTAGCTGATGTTTCGCAGGTAGACTACCGCTATTATATTTTTACTGCCCAGATCTTACGCGAATGGTAATAAATCGCAGTAAGGAGTACGTGACAAAGTTTTAACTCACAATACTTAATAGTAATAATGATGGGATGTCTCCTAAACATTGTATTTCCATTAAAATTAACGTGAAGCAAAATTCCAGCGACCTTGGCTTTTTCAAGGCGTCTGCATTTGCACAAACCTGCCACAAAATGACAACATTTTCAGCTTTCTTGTTGTTTTCATCGTATTCCGCACAAGATTTTAGATTATAAAACAATTACTTTCAGTTAAATCGGGAAAAAATTCAGTCAATAAGACGACGAATAAAATTATCCAATGCCGTATGCATGGTTTGGGCAGTATGGCATATTACAGACGTGTGAGAAACGAGTAAAATTCTGCTACTGAAGAATCAAGGGTAAACTGAATCATAAAGAGTTTAAGAGAGATAAAAAGTAGTCGTGATCTTTACTGGCTGCAGCAGATTAACAAGGTATGAGGTTGACTCGCCTTATATAGCTTCGAAAATGCAGGGAAACAAAGAGTGCCAGGTTTCTCGTCATTTTACATTCATAACTAAAAATTGATTCTTTCTCTTGAATAGACATACTTTCAAAAAGATTCCGCCAACTGGACTAGCAAATTAGTCATTAGTTTAAACAAATTCTACTCTACTCTATGGTTGTGTGTACGCACGGTTTAAAACTTGTGAAAGTTTTTTCTACAAATTTGCCTCTGCGATTTTCTTTTATATTTGAGTTTTCCGGAAATTTAGTCAACCGGCTGCCTACTGAAGCAGGTTGAAAAAATTTGCATAAGTGCATCATTACGTCCAAATGAAATCTGGAGATGAAAGCAAATATATTTGATTTAAGAAGAAAGGATGTTATGAAGAATTCAAAGAGAGATTCTCAATTTACTTCCTAAATAATTAAGAGAAATCTTTAATCATCAATAGCATAGAAATACATAAGAATGTGATAAATTCTAGATGCAAGCTCGATTCTCTAAATAGCTTTAAAATAATTAATCGAACTTACATCATTTGCAAACGTCAATAAAATCAAAAGCCCACTCACTTTGATTGTATTTGATACAATACATCAGTACAAACATTTTGCAGTAATTCAAACAGCATCTTCAAATTTAAATCAACTCCTTTGACAACATTTAGGAGCTATTAGTTTAGAAAGGTTGGAAAGAGCAATGCAACATTACTAATATCTTCAGCTAGAAACAAGAGTCCGCCATTCAAGAAAAGGCATTGAACAGGAGCATTCTTTTAAAGTATTCTTTCTCTTAATTTTTTAATTCTCAACCTATAATTTTATTCACAGTATTCTTTAACCCACCATTTTTTAATAATTGCAGACATAATCATGAATTTGGTGAGTGAATGCTTCAACGTGACAACTTCGCCACAGCCAACTCGAAAAGTAGCTGTTTTAGCGAAAAATGAGTCACCATCACCTTTGTGTGTATTTTACACCTTGTTAGCTGTCATTATTTATATTTTTCTAGCAGTTTTAATAGTTTTTATATTAATATGTGGTAGTTTTTTTGTGTACAACAAATGCGTTAAATTGATTGCCAAAAAACGGACTGTCTCCGTCGTCAAAGCACGTACTTCAAGGAATTTGAGTCGGGAATACGATCATAATGAACCGGATGTTGAGCCATATTTTGTAGTACCAATTATTCCTGAGCGAGAATACAGTTCCAATTTTGTACTACATACGTCTGAAGAGAAAGTTGAAGTACACCAACTACCAGCTGAAGAAATTGAATAGACTAAAATTGGGAACTATTGTTTAGGCAATTGAGTTTTAGGTAAAACAACAACAAGATGTACCTGGTAGGCACATAATTTTCTTTGCGTGGAGGAGAGTGAGTGATTGTTCTTCGGAAAGTTCTGTCCTTTTTTATTCAAATATTTGTTTTATGTAACCGCAAATATTGGAGCCACCAGAACAGTTTCTGTTAAAAAGTTTCAGAAGCCCAGTAATTGTAATTCATAAAACATTAACACATTCAAGACTAAACACTATGATTAAACAAAACAGCAGAAACAGTTAGAAAGTAACGTTTAAATTGTATTTATTAGACAATCAGTTTTATGTTTATTATATGAAAAAATCTAATTTTGCTTGTAACGACTATTTTATTGTTAAGGTGAATAAAATTGCCGAGTCACGAAACAAAAAATGGATAATAAAGCAGGCAAGTTTGACATGGCCAGTCAAAGTTTATCTTGGTTACTCTAATTACTTTGAAGAAATAACCTTATTAAATCTTGTTACCTATTGTATCGATCAGATGGTAAGTGTATTGGTGATGCAGTAAAGTTTTCATTTAAATGTATCCAATTTTGAAATAGTTTATTCAGGCCCAATATTGTACCTTACTAGATTTATTTGTGCAAGCGTACTTCAATCAAATATTAATTTTTCCTATTACAAAGTACATTAACTTTTTGTTTTTAATTTTTGCAGCGTTAACTGTCAAGCATAAAAATATTAGTTGGAGAAACTTTTATTATACTGACCAATTTGTGTGCTTGTCTGTGAGACTCATCGTGCTTTCCCCTTTTCATTTAAAGTCTTCGTTAGCTGAAGCTTGTTTGATACAGACCTATAGTTTCAAAAAGATTCAAAATTACTGACGTGAGTTGGAGCACATTCCCATTGAGTATCTTAATCGTGTTCATTTGTGACAAGGCTAAAATTCATTACATGCCAACGCCCTTTTGAAGTTCAAATATGGATAAATTTTTTGTAATGACTATTGAGAGTTGAACTGTATTTCCACTGGTTTTTAAGAAAGGTGGATTGGACTACAATTTATGAATATTTCATGCATGACACTTTTGGATGATGAAAAACTATTGGAACATGACGCCTGCTGAACAGTTGCCCCTAAACGAAACCCCAGAGATTTCCATTCAATCATCACAAGATTGAAAGGCCTTATAGGTACGTGAGAGCCCGTCTTAGCTTACAAATGTATTTTGTGAATGTTTTAGCTATTTCTTGCGAATTTGGTATATAATTCTTAGGAGGAATTCGATTTCGGTAGAACCACATTTTGACTAATTTTGATATAAAACTTCTTGAGGTTAATATAAATGTTTGCCCGGTGGTGATTGAAACGTAATGATGTATTTAAAATGCCATGCTACTCATGATAATAGTTTAAGAAAGATATGCCTTAATTAAAATTTAATGCTTCCAAGAGTAAGGTGATCTCAAGAGAGAGTAAGAGAAGGTCATCTCTTGAGGCTGCTTATCTGTTGCAATGTTAGAATACATATCTCATACAAACATATATTTCCACAAGGAGAATATAAATTGTAAAAAATAGAGCATTTAGTAATGATGTGGTCAATTTCAGTGAATTGCAATTTATTTCATACATAAAAAACGCAGGAGTGCTAGTAGTATTGCAAACTGTAAATACATATAATATTGTTTAGAAACAAGAATGACATATCCCGTAGCATATAGTGGAGTATAGGATGTAAGTGAAGTCCTACAGTCAACTACAGTGGCGGGTTGGCTGGTTTGAAAGTTGTCTAAGAATTTGACGTTGATAATGATTTGAATTGAAGTTGTTTTTCAAGATTTATCTTATTATTGTTTTACCCCTTGGTTAGGACTGTTAATACAATCGAAACTGTATTCTTCACACTTTTGATAACCCTTTCAGTCATTTTCAGGCAAAATGAATTTAAACGTAAGGTTAAGAATTAGAAAAAATGCATCATTTCTTGTTTACCAACTAAAGGCAGCTAAGTTATTTTCTCTCATATATTTTATGCGATCCCTTTCACATATATTATTCATGTGTGTAAACTTACCATGGTTCCTAACAGCTGTAAAGTACCGTCACCGTTCTCAAGTTTTAAGACTGGTTATTTCCTGTACGAAGTCGCAACCGTAGTACCTTTGCAAATCGAGAAGCATGCAAGGGAGGAAATAACCTTTCTTCAAAATATTACCTTGCACTGATAATTGTTTGATGTGTTCAAATACCACCGACCTATAAGTTTGCAATCGGATGAACCCAACAGTGCAAATGTTGATTCTTTATGAATAAATAAGTACTTTCATACAAAATTAGGGTGAAAGTGAATGTTCCCATTTTAGTTTTTGTTAGACACTGCAAAATAGACTACACCGGTTGCATAATTTAATGAAAAGTTATGAGATTGTGAATTTGTTTTCGATGTTTCTAATTAGCCAATAGGAGTAGGTTTTAAACCTCCAAACATGCAATTTTATCACATGTTTTACCAAAACTGTCAGCAGTCACATTACAGGTTTTACCCGCAGACGTAAAATACTGTGTATGGAACATGGTATGCCTGGTAGAAAGGCATTTAAAACCCCAAGAGAAATTCTCTCCAATGCGTAACATTATCCAGATATCTCCCAAAGTCTCGACTTCCTTGAATGTTTTCCCCTTTATTGGAACATGTTATAAACATAAGAAAGAATAAGCGGTTGGAAGTTGCAGTTGTTGATCATAGTTGAGGTAAGGTTCTTCATTCTTCTTCAAGACTTCATCAGATTTTTATTATTATGTCATATTTCTTTCTTTTTGGTATTAATTAAGTGTTTGCATGATGGGTTAGGCATTTTGCTTGCTGCATATTTTCACATAAGTTGGAATGATAGCAGAAATATGATCAGTTGTTCAGCAACAGCAAGGTAGCAAGGTTGCTTGTCTTCCTTCTACAAAATATTTGTGATTATAAATGCTTGAGCTCGTAAGGCATAGTGCTACTAGGCATAGTGCATAATAACAAACGTCCCAATTCCATACAATTCTACAATAAACATAAACAAAGCCTATCTCTTTCCCGTTAAGATTAATTTGTTAAATTTACGTGTAGGCGGGTAGAAGTGCAAAATCAATAATAAAAGTATTTAACAAATGCAACAGAGCCACAGCTGCGACAAGTTTCATTTGCTAAACATTCAATTATTTTAAAACTTGAAGATTTCAGCAATGCAAAAGTATATTATGGGAGAGGATAATATCCTTTCAATTTTTTACTGCTTTCTCATTATTTCAATACTTGTCATCCTCATCATTTTGACAACGGTTATTAGGTAAGGCAAACAAATAACTGAATTAAAAAGTGCTCTCTAATAAAAATTTTTTCCATTCATTTCAGACGACACCAGACTGTTGTACACAACATGTTGCATTATCTGTTGGTTAGCATGGCCATTTTAAATGTTTTTGTGACTGCTGTAATGATTGTGACACTGGTAGGCTAAATATAACCATTATTATTTTTTCAGTGACCTTTATATATATTACAGACCCCTCCTGACTCATAGTACATCGGACCCTGATGCAGATTGCATATTAGTCAAAAACAACGAAAATACATTCAAATAAAGCGGGGTCTCCTAATTTGCATGTACGGTAAGTGCTCCTCTATACTCAAAGTGGGTTATAAGCCAGATTCCTTATAGCTCAGGAGAGCTCTGTATATACCACACTTTAAACAGTCTGTTGTTAGGTAGTCAATGGTACAATCTAACAGTTCAAATGAGCTTTTCAAAATTTGCAGTCCGACTGGAAAATACAAAAATGATGGATGAGCGGGAAAGAGTTCTATTTCTTGCTGTACAAGACCGACAGCGTCGTGGAAATAAGCATCATGTAGGAAAGCCGTAGTTTGTGATTTTAATCAAAGTGCAAATATAGAAGCAAGTCTGGAGAAATATTTATAAAAAATGTAGAGAAAAAATAGTACAGAATGAAACTAGCATGAAGCAGTTGTAAAAATTCACATACTTGTTGCGAACAACTAATACAAATTTGTATAGAAAACTTTCGTCCAGCAGAAATGGCGTACATCTAAGCTAAGAAAAACAATATAATGTTAGTATTTCATTTGCGGAAATAAAAAATTCATAAGAACCTTACTCATCATCAAATCGTTGGAAGTCTTTCAATATAATTTTATAAGTTATTGCAATAATTTTGTAACTTCAATTCAATATACGGCATTCTATTGGGCTCCAGTAACATAATGACGAAGAACTGATATGAATAGTCATATAAAAACGTGAAACTTGGAATGATTACTTTTTGGAAAAAAATTCATACGTTTGTTTGATCATACAATGTGATTGTGCAGTCGGGAGGCCGTCCTTATGCTTCATTACGGATCTTGTACCTCTTGAAATTTCAACCAAATAATTTCTACTCATTGGAAAGCATTTTAAGGGTGAATACAAAATCTCATTAATTTATTTCACCGTGCTGATGATTTTCGCATCATTGCAAACCTCATTCACCTGGTAGTTGTTATCAAATATTCATAAAGAAGTTAAAATTTGTCACATTAGCGTGTAGCTGCATATTAATTTTTTCATCAGCTGTGAGACTCAACTGCCTGTACAATCCAATGATGATCTTGCACTCGTGGAAATTATATTTGACAGTCCTAAAATACTATGTCGTCATAACGTGGTAAACTATATAGGATTTATATGTGTTACTCGGTCATAAATATATTTATCATATATCATATTTATTTAATTTTAACTGTGTTAAGGTAGCTTTTAAGTATAGAGTGACACATCATTCGAATCGCAATTTTCTAGTTTGTTGGCTAAAATTGATTTCAAGTATAATTGTTACTTGTTAGTCTTAAAATTGTTAAGTTATCAGTTAGAAATTGTGGTGCTTAAGCGAAGGAGGCGGAGCAGCAGAAGACGAAAAAAGGACAACATTTGCATATTGCAGATAAGTTAATTTTTATAAGTATATGTATGACAAAGTCGTACGCATTATTCTGTTGAAAGCCTTGGTCCCAAGATACTGGCACGGAACTTCTGTTGTTTGTTACCAGAACTACTATGGCACCTCATGATCCACCAAATGGAAAGGAACAGCGCGGACAAGGGAACCTAGTAGACGGACTATAGACTTATACACACTAATTGTAAATGTGCAGCAGGGAGTGCAACAAAATAACGTTCAGAATACATCTATACTTCAGAAGCTGGATGGGATAGCAGCCAGACAAGATGCGCTGGAAGACAGGATGGACAGGATAGAAAGTAAACAAGAAGAAGTCCCTAGCAGAGTTGAAGTAACTGCCCAATTTTCCGCTGTGAGGCAGGAGATGGATGAACAGAGTCAAAGGATTTTGCGTAAAATAATATTGTGATTTTTTTGGCATTGCTGAAACTGAGCAGGGAATAGAATTGTTCATGACCTAATGGAAATCCTGTTACCTGCAAGACGTAAAGAGTATGACTTTGAAAGAATCGGTGACCCGGAAAAGTCACAAAACAGACCAGTGCGCGTGTTTCTCCCTAATCCAGCTGTAAAGAAACAAGTATTGAAAAACTGTTCAAAGCTCAGTGGCAGGCAACGTTTTGCTTCAGTTAGTGTACGGCATGACTTGACAAAGACTCAGCAAGAGGCAATGAAAGCAGTGGCAGTTACTAGAGCAAAGGGACGCGAAAAGCGAAAGAATACTGGTGGATCAGGTGGGGATCCAAAACGCCAAAAAGGAATGGAAACGAGTCAGCGAGGGAGTACTTCTCAACCTGTGGATCAAGTAGATATGGATGAAAACTGACGGTGGGTTAAGAGTGGGTACAATTTTGTGATCGGCCATCAAAATATGCGTTCTTGTAGAAACAAATTTGATAAATTATACATGTTACTATCGACTAAAAATCTGGATGTATTATGCGTTACAGAAACTTGGCTAGAGGAAATGAGATTTGTCCATTGCCCAAAGGCTATGAAATGGTTAGATTGGATAGAAAAGAAAGAGGGGGTGGCAATTGTTTTTAAGAGCAAATACAGTGTTAAAGAAGTTCATTTTGATAGGACTAATTGGAGCCTCCCGTCGTCATTAGAAGTAATTGCTGTGTCGTTACAATACAAATATTCCAAATCAGTGAACGTTGCGTGTGTCTACCGAACTGATAAATGTAAGAATGATGTGAAAAATCTAGATCTTTGTTTTGAAAGGCTTCAGCAAACTCAAAAAGTTGTTATATTTTAGGGGATTTTAACATAACCATGTGTGTTGATAACAGGAGTTCGACTAGTTTAGGGAATGTAGCCAGTAATATGGCTTCAAACAGGTGGTCAAACAGCCAACAAGGTTGGATAACTTAATTGATCTTTGTTTTGTTAAAATCTCATCTAAACAGTGTGCCATCGAGGTGGTAGTGGAAGATTTTTGGTTTCTGATCATAGTTTTTTTTTGTAAACTCAAAGTTTCAAACTCAGGTACAAAAGAAGTTTGTAGAGGTAAAGGATTACAGGGGGGTTGACTGGAGACAGTTGATAAATTATGTTAGTGAAAATGTAAGTTCACAAGGATCTTTTCACGATAATTACGACAAACTAGTGAGTCAAATAAAATTGTGCTTCAATAGTTTTGTACCAACTATAAGAAAGGAAGTGAAGGATGAAATTCTAGAAGTGAACACCAGTGAAAAAACGAACAGATTGTTGGCTGCTCGAAAGTACCACTACGATTGTTTTAAATCGACAGCAAACGATTGGCATAGGAAAAAGTGTAAAAGTTATGAGAAATTAGTTAGGAAGAGCATTGACTGTGACATGAAAGTAATGGTACAAAGAAAGGTTGCAAAAACGTCAGTTTGGGAAGCTTACAAATCCATTAGTTCCATAAAGCTTAAAAATGAGGTTAAACTTCCCGAGGATATTTGTCCAGAGGAACTTAATAACTATTACTGTGAAATGGGATTTAGGGATGGTGAGAGCATAGAAAATACATTACCTACTGAAAGAGCAATTAAACCTCATGGTAAGGACTTGTTTTTTGTTGACAATGTAACACCGTCCGATTTGTACTGTGCGTGGAAACGAGTGAAACGCAAACTATCAAATAAGCCAGATACCATGGGGATTCCAAAATCTTTTCTAGATAAGCTAATGCCAATTCCAGCTTTCAATGAAGCACTACTAGTTGTAATTAAACAATCTTTTGAACTGGGTATTGTGCCAAATGAAATGAAGGTCGCAAGAGTAATACCCATTCCCAAAGTTAAAAACGCAAGTAAACCGTCGGAGTTCAGGCCAATCTCAATTACGTCAAATTTTCTTTTGCTCGAGGAAACTATTTATCACAGAAAGCTAGTTAAGTTTTTAGAGTCGGAAACATTATAACAAATTCTCAATTTGGTTGTAGGAAAGGACATTCGACAGAATTAGCAATGATAGCAGTTGTAGAGCAGGTTTACAAGAATTTGGACAACGGAATGGTGGCAGTGTTACTATCTATTGACATGCGAAAGGCTTTTGATTCCGTACCAAAGGGTCTACTACTTAAGGATTTGAAGAGTCGATGTCGAATTTCTGATTTTTGGTTAAGGAGTTACTTAGAAGACAGGAAACAGTTTGTTGAGGTGAATGGAGTTTGCTCAACGACGAGGGAGGTGCTTATTGGAGTGCCTGCAGGAAGTGTCTTGGGGCCAATTTTATTTGCTTTATACATTAATGATTTACCTTCAGTAGTTATAAATGGAGTTACAGTAATATTTGTTGATGATTCAAACTTTTTATTTTTTGGTTCCATGAAAAATTTAAAGGCCTTGGAAGATACCATAAATTCGGACATGCGAAATGTCAGCAAATACTTCGAGGAAAAGCGTTTAACATTAAACAGTGACAAAACAAAAATGATAACCTTGAGTTCAGCTAGAAAAATGAGCAAGCTTGATTCCTTCACATGTGTGGTGAACCAGGTATGTATTGAGAATTCAAAAAACGATGAAATGTTTAGGGTTGACTTTTGATAGGAGCTTATCGTGGAGCAAACACATTGAAAACGTGTCAAAGGTGTGCTATATTCGTATCAGTGCTCTGTACAAAATAAGAAATTGTTTCAGTAAAGAGCAATTAAAAATGCTAGGGCAGTCGTTAGTATTGTCAATAATGAGTTATATGATAGTAGTAGTAGGAACTACTTGTGACAAATATTTGATAGCTCTTGATAAAATTGTACGCACTCTGGGGAGAATGATTTTAGAGTCGCAAGTTTGACCCTGTGCAGAGAAGATTAGGGTGGATTTAAAACTGATGTTTCCGAAGGAATTGTTTATGTACCGGTCTCTGTGTACTTTTTACAGGCTGTGCAACAGTAATGATGTGCCATTTTTTAAGGATTATTTCGTAAAGAAGGGTGCTACAAATAATATAGTACTAGGGAACCAAACAACTATTATTGTAAGTTTAGACCAAAGTTGGAGGTTGGAAAGCGGACCTTTGAGTATAGAGCTGTAATGTTGTGGAATGGTTTGCCAGATATTGTCAAGAATGCACGGAGTTTAAATGTTTTTAAAGTCAATCTATGTAAGTATATTATGACGAAATGAACTGTGAAATGTTTGTACACTATAAAAGCTGTTGAAGTTGTATTATTGAAACTTAATTATGCGATTTATTTACTATTTAGTAACTATTTATACTACTATTTAACTGTTTGTGTTATAAATTGGTAATCAATGATGTAAGAAAATTGGATTTAAATTTTTGATATTGGTAATTTCCTATTCATAGGGTTTTTTGTGAAAATTGGATGGAATGAGAGTGATAAATAAACGTGACTATTATTATTATATCATATCAGGCAGGTTTCTTTTTACAAAGATATTTTTATTGGAGATATTTGAATCCCCATAAGAACCAATTAAGAAATTATCGTTGATGCGTGCCAATGTCCAAAATCTCACAAGAATTGCAATTTCCTTGAGTAATTTCCTGTTCATCAGAGCATGAGAAAGGAATAAGTTGGTTGTAAATTTCTCTAGGAAACATATCTGTTGTATCCTTAATTCCTTTCCTTGTTGTCACAGGAAGACTTATATACATTTTTTGAGACAAAAGGTCAATAAGAGAACGTTTTAATTATCAGGTGCTTCTGTTTCCACTTATTTATATAGGGAATAATGTATCTTCTATCGTCAGACGTTTTTGTCTTCATAAGAATACCTCAATCCAAATACTTACATAAAGAACGCTCACCAATGAAATAACTCCCCTGTTTGTATTTCTAATTAAATACGCCGTCCAAGCTGAGGTTTGACTGTTTTTTAGAAAAGATCAGCAGTCGTTCATCAACCACACAGTAGGAAAGTTCCAGGTACGCTTTTTAATAGACATTGCATCACAAAATCTGTGAGTATACAAATTACCATAGTAGACATAGTACTGACCGTCACACTGCAACGGCGTACTGTCAATAACAAAAGTGAAAGTTCTGTAATAAAGATTTATGCGAATGCAACACAACTACAATTACAAAAAGTTCCATTGTTAGGTATTCCTGTTTCAAAGTCGCAAACTACGATTTCTTACGATGGGACAGGATTTCATGAAGGGATGTACCATCCTCACACTTGTTTATTTCCTGATGATGATTACTTAAACAATTGCAAATGTCGCCCTATTGACAACAGTTATCAGGCAAGCTTGTAAAATAATTCAATCAATGCATATTGTACTAACATTATTCTGTTTTCAGACGACGCCAAATGGAAGTACATACGGTGCTTTATTATTTACTGGTTAGCTTGGCCATTTTGGATGTATTTGTGACAGCTCTCGTGATCACGATACAGGTAAGTGACACTAGAAATTTTTCGAACTATATGAAAATCATCAGACACATAAATATAATTTCAGCTCAAATATTTGAAGGTTTATGGTCAAGAGCTAATTCACTTATGCATGAAAATCAGGGGTATCAGTAGGGGTAGATTGAGACATTTTGAATTGAGAAAATAGGAGTATAGATGTTGCTGCGGAATATAGTTTAGGTTAAGATATATTCATTTGACCGTACGTTTGTCTTCGCTTGGTCAGCGTTATGTAAATTAGCTTGATGGGAGTTGAAAAGAAAACTCATGTTCACTTTCTATTGTTCCAACTTTTACACTATTTCTTGTATTTACGAGACTGATAAGGAAACGTGTTCCTAATCCGTCTTTTGTTAGTTGTAAGATTCGCATGATATTCTTGAAATTTGACATATTATAATTAATGTAAGTTGGTTCTTCTTTTGTTCTCGTTGGTATAAAAAGGCACCCAACTCTGTATTGGGTATTCACTCTTGCTTTGCTCGTTGAGAAGACATGAGCTCGAGAGAAGAATCAATCTACTGTGAGTTTGTCTTGCTGAAAGTATGCAATAAACCAGTAGAATTTGGAAACTTTGTTGTTTGTTTCTTTTATTTTGTTCCTAGGAACTTCTGTTCGTTTTGTTCATTCCCAGAAGGGAACATTAACTTTCACTTCCGGGAAAGTTCCCGTTTTAGTTCCTATTTGAATTAGAATCATTTCTGAAGGGAACATTAGTTGATTCCGAGCATTTGCATTGTGCTCAGTTCCCGTTTCAGATTCCTCCTGCCGGAGGTGGTCCTTCGTTTTGAGCTTTCGAAACCACTGTAGATTGTTGCCGATAGAATTTGATCGAAGGTCTATTTTGGCGTCTACAATAGACTTCTATAAATAAAAGGAGAGCGATTTCGCACACGTTTTTAGTCCAATTGACGTTCAAGTTTGCTCACATCATCTCCACTTTATTTCTCAGAGATTATTTAAAATTAAAAAAAAAATCCCATAAAAATTCAAAAATTAACCTTTATAAAAACTTTTTGCGCTTTTGATAACACCTTTTAACTCTGAAAACTATATTTAAACGACGACAATGGTTGATTTAGAGCAGTTTGGTTCAAACAGAATATTATTAAACTTCCGCACGCATTTTTGAAGTAAAAAAACTTTAATTTTTCTCTTTGGTATAAAGTAGGGATAATGTGTGCAAACTTTTAGGTTAATAAGACAACAAACATGGGAGAAATCGCTCTCACTTCACTTGTTGGAGTTCATTCTCTTATTCTCCAAATTACAAATGTGTCAACTTACCCCTGACCAATACCCCTGATTTTCATGCATAACACAATTAGCACTATAACATTAGCCTGCACTTGAACTGATATAATATTTTTGGTGTCTGATAACTTTCATAGATTTCGAGGACAATTCCGCATACATAACAAACATACTAGTAGACTTTATTTTTATAAAGCCAGTTATTGTGTCACCGTAAAATTCATTAGGAATTTCTTCTTATATTGTATTTAGACGATTGGAAACTATCAATATGATCGGAGCCTGGTCAGAGCTCTGCACATTCACTTACTTCATTTTATACTGGAATACAACATCGGTTAAATTTGGGCAACATGTCGCAAGCCATCCTTGGATTACGAGTTGCTGTGTCACTGTGTGATTGTCAATGTCGGAGTAATATATAACTTAACGAACAAAAACTCCATAGATCTCCAGTGTAATAAAATGTAGAGAAAAACGAGTATGAAAAGCTATTAAAGCCCGCTGTAGATGTTAACATTGTACTTAGACATTGTAGGCAACAATATTTTATAAAAATAAATATTCTGGAAAGAATATAATCAAACAAAAGCAATAAAATGTTGATTTCACTTTAGAATTGAATGATGGTACTCCAATGGAATCAGTAAAAGCGGTTATCGCTGATTCGTGAAATTGAACACGTCCTGGAAAGTTGTTCACTGAAACTTGTAGCTTTTACGTAGATGGTTATGCTTGAAATGGAAGTGATGTTAATAAGGTTTTATAGGTTGTAGAAATATGTATTTCATCGTCATATCAATTTTGTTGAATGTTATGCATGAAAATGTTACAGAACTGCATACGATACATACATAGGTTTTATCTGTATTATATAAAGTTGAAAATCTTAGAATAAAAATGTTTGATAAAAAAACCAACATGGTCACACTTTTTTGCGAATTTAATCCAGCATTATGAAATTGCATACAGTAAATTTGCATCGATTTGCTGAAGTAATGCAACGCCGCAGCATCCTAAAAATGCTACACTGGATGATTTGTCATAGAAATAGGAGAAAGTTATTCTTTCTCTGACATGATGAACTCATTTTGACATTAAACAGGTTATTTTATCAGTTATGATAATCATCTAAATTAAAATTTACAAAATGCCTAACACTCACAATTCAATTTCCGCTGAGTGGAGTTTGCTGTAATTTGCATGGACACCGTAATTTTTTTGTTTAGAAAACAATCACGTTGACCATAAATGCGTCTTCCTCTCCCTCATATTGGAAAGAAATTAATCAGAAACACTTTTGATCAGACATCCTTTGAAAATGCTTAGCAGCATTCAAACCAAACTTGTCTTGCTAGTCCATTATAAATGTGAATTATGACAGCCCGCTATCTGCCATTAGTTCCACGACTGCGCGCCGCGAACACCAAGACAAACACAGTTCATGGGATTGCTCGGCCAGACGGATGTTATAAGCCCCCGCGGTTGGTGTATCTCTTCAGAATTGTTGGAATACCATAACTCTCCATGATCATTGTTCCCTTTTCTATGAGTCTGGACAGATGCTCTTGCTGTCATATCTCCCACCACAACACACTCTGACGCCCGGATCGTGGCGCTAAAGTAATACTGACTATCTGCTACCCGGCGCCTCAGTGTGACCACGTCCACACCGACGGTGGCACAATTGCAACATGCTTCCCTCGCCGTATGGCTTTTATTTGCACTTTACGTGACACACATACTCTGCTATTTAAATATTTCAAGATTCTTTCATCTCTTAACCAATGTAGTCGTTTTTTTCTTTGTCGTTGTTGTCGACGAGATGTTATCGTACCAACAAGTGTGTCACATTCAAACGGCATTTCCTTCACGAGGAGTGCCGCCCGCACCACCTGTGATTGCGCTTAACACTTAAAACTTCTTAGTGCATGTTCCTCTTGTTCTCCATTATCCATGTATGGTTGTAATTCTGATACTCCCGAACATTTTCACCAGATCAATGCGATCGTAACTTCAAAATTGGTAAGAAACGTTGCCTACCCCACGTCACAAAACTACACAGTCTAAAATAGACACGAGACGTGTCTTGTTTTTTCAGGCTACCAGTATCGAACATTGCGCTTTGAAATTATGGTTATTAACACCTAAATTGCCACAAAACTGCGCGAAAGCGGCGAAGCTGTATCGTCGCTTCAACAAAACAAAGATTTAGTTATTTAAGCCATAGTCGTTCAACATGTAGCATAATCTGACAGAAGAATGTTTCTCGGCTTCTTGGATCAGAGTCAATTCCCGGTATCGATACAAAGCCTCACAAGGAACTTTCCATTCTGTAGAAATGTAATGCAGTGTTTTTTTGCAAAAATAATGATATCCTTTATTCTAAATATGCAGTAATAGAACTAATGCAGCATTTCAGCAGGGAATAGTATTTTATTTATTACGGTTTATTTTATTTGTTAGTAAGGCTAATGTACATAATGGGAGTACTGATACATTACCAAGCTATCTCTTTGCTAGTACAAGTTTATAACATGAACAAATACAGCAAGGAAGTTACATACATACTTTTCCCTTTTTCATTAAGTAAGATGTTTTAAATTATTTTCATGAAAGATGAGGAATCGTCAAGGTCAAGGTCAAGCTTGAACTCCATAAAACGTGATGTCTTTGTGGTAAGTTATGCAAAATGGTTGCACATGGTGTTTGCTCTGAACAAACTATCCACCTTTAAGTTATATTTTGTCAATTTATATTTCCGAGAAAGTTGGGGGTTATTAGCTTTGCTTCATATTAAATATATTATAGCCATGTCTGCAAAATATTCAGTTGTCCCAATTAAATTCTATAAATGTTATTGTTAAGAGTATACTGAGAACATTATTGCAGTTATGCATGAAAACTAAATTGAGGTATCAATTACAACGTTTGACAAAAAAATTTAAGCTGAAAAACGTTCGAGAAATAAAATAAATGTTGACGCGGAATGAAATCGTGTTGCAAATTCTTTGGTGTATGCTCTTATTTATCCATAAAATAGGCCAATACTGGGTAGACTTTCATAACGTTATTTTAGAAAAAAAAACAGGATTTTCTTTCACCAAATTCATTCAGCTTCCTATTGACCTAGTTTGGGAAATATCTTTCAAAATTCATTCATCCAACTTCCGCATCACGTGTGTACTTTGCGGTTTCCACGTATTTTGTTGTGAAAGCAGCAGTAATATTCCTCCTCCTGCTCCAATAGAGAAGATGGAGAGAAAGTCTAGAAACCAAATAAGATGTTTCGATATTCTGCAATTTGTCAGAAGAAGTATAGTGCTTGGCTTCAACAATAAATAAATGCGGAGATTTTGTCAGTAATGGCACGGGCATTTCAAATTATGTTGTTTGTTTTGCTTCACAAATGTTCGGTGAAGCTGAATAAAACATCCAATAAACTGAATGAAACCTGTTATATAGTGTGTTGTTTAGTAGAAGATGTCGTCAGTGAATAATGTTAAGAATTGTTGCATGGATTTCACAAGAACTTCATAGCAGACGGCAGTTGTATTACCGAAATCTTTGACCTGATTGAAAACTTCTGTTTCCGAACGGATAGCTTACAAAAATTGAAAAGAAAAATAAAATGAAATGTAGTTTTTGAGCACGTACATTGGCATTGCTGTCGTAAACATAGTGAACGGTACTCCTCCTAACCTAATAAAACGCTCACGAGGAAGGCATCAAGGAAAGTGTATACTCTGAATTGTGAAAAGTGATACTTCTGATCTTCGTCCGTAAACATGTTAAAAAAGAATATGACAGTCTCTTAGGAGTTCATTCACTGCTACGTAACTTCAAATAAGCTGGAAGTACATGACAAACTACTTCTATTAGTCGGTGAGAACACTGCGAGTGTTTTATTATGCCTAGAAGATACAACTATCCTCACGTTTTTTCAACAGATACTTCCTCCAATAGTACAAGTTTGTAAATATTTTTCTTCAAAGCATCACATTGCAAACAGCTTGCGAACGGTTCTGCATATGCTTTTGAAACTCACTACCACTCCATCGCCATCTTATAGACGCATGAAAAGTTAATGTGTTCGTAAAAAAACGTTGCTTATGTCTTTCTTATATATTTTGGATTCTAGGTGGACTCAAGATAGTCTCAGAGTTTTAAAGTTGGAAATTATTACTGTTTTTGCTTACATTATGCTTGCATGCTTAATTTAAAATCACAAACCAAATTTAAGAGCAAAAGCTCACTTGTAACCTTGCAGTTTGTTCTGGGTCGTTTTTTATCCACTAGTTAAATTAATAAATATCATGTCACATTAATAATGTAACAAAATCCGATATACCATTATTACGTTTACTTTTACAAAGAAAATCCTAAAATTTGTCTTTGTTCAGAAAAGACTCAATGCAAAAGGTCTAGTAGGTTGTGGTTTGCATCGGTATCAAACTTAATTACATATAAATTTGTGAGTGAAACCATCGAGTGCTTTGTTCTCAAACCAATTTACAAGTCGCCTAAGTCACTAGCACTGTCTACTCATTTCAAATATGTGTTCTAATTAATAAACATCAATTACATCAGGATGCATCCAGACATACATTTAAAGGGCTGAAAGGAAATAAATAATACTACGGAGCGTTGAATATGGTTTTCATCAGCTTAGCCTATGATTACATGGCCTTGGCCTTACAGCCAACGTATTCAACGCACAGTGATTTAAGTGCAATTAACATTGCCCAAGGTTTCTAATAATGATGTGCGAATTTACTGAAAGCTAACATCTCTCTGAGAGTCAAAACCCTCCACTATATTTACGGTATGTGATGAACTTCTTGCCATGAGCAAAACATCTGCAAAAGCTTAATTTACCAACGGGCATTATATTGC
>LJIJ01003583.1:0-16902 GCA_001718145.1 Orchesella cincta | reverse complement strand
CCCCGCGCTGGGACGCGGCCTGTTTGCTACGCTAGTGTTCGGGAGTTGCGGCTAACATTTCAATTAATTATGCGGTATACAAATAATAGATATGCGATTTTTACACCGTAGCACATTAAATAAAATACACACTTTCACGATGGTTATTAAACACGAAACTTAATTACAATATCTCTTGACCAACTAACGCTTTGAGCTGAGATACTATGTGGTGTCTTGCTGGCTTAATAATACATAATGAGCCCAGAAAGACCCGTAACGTGAATCCGTACGGCCTGGAGCGAAAGAAGAGTGGTCCGACCTGGATGGAGCGAAAGAAGAGTGGTCCAGCCCTTTTTGGCAAATTTAGAATTTTTGCACACTTGAAAATCAATCTAAAAAACATTTTGATCATAAAACCAGTCTATATAGCATTTTCAAGCACAATATGAACCGGCAGCTAAACGTTTTGTAATGAAATGTTTAATACAAGGTCGGGTAGCAAGCAAGGAAGAAAAGGCCGGACTTTGAAAAGAAAAATGTTGAACCAGATGCAAAAGTTCTGGGGAAAACCATTAAATTTTTCATATTTTAAACATTTATCGTTCAGAAGCCCTGCCTTTTCTTTCTTCCTGCCGTCTGGCCTGAAGGACCGTTCCACCCCGCTTCCCCCATCGTTACGGTCTAGGCAAAGTATTTTATTATTTTTTATCGGTTGTTGTATATTTAATTATGCAAAGCATTAAAATGTCCTTTTTCTTGCAGATAAACACAATGCGTTATGTGCTAATATCAGTGAAGGGGTACCCCTTCACTGTTTCTATGCGCATGCAAAAAGTTTAGAAGAAGTATGTAGTTATACGATGGTGAAAAATCTAAATCAATTCATATCTCCGGAACGGAAAGGTCGTGGGAAGGTTCATTGGAACGCCAAAAGTTAGAACTAGTGGCAGAAAAATTGAAATCAATTTGATTCCAAGTCCAATAATATTTCACTGGCATTCAAAATAGTGGTTTCCAAGGTGGACCCAACAGGGTCATGTTGAGATTTCTCAGCACGGAAGTGCTACTTCAAAAAATGAAAAATTAGCCTCTCATCACCACACCCAGGTCTTCAATTTTTGGTGTCGTTCATGTACCTATCATTCATACCCTGATCCACAATCTAGCACATACATCAAATTTCTCTCATACATCTATATGCAGACTAAAAATCATACGCTAATTTTAAAAACGTAAATCTTGATTAAAGGTTGTATATTATTAATTTTTGCATACTGTCTATCTGAAGATTCCCTTTTTGGGACGGGTCTAGTATGAAATAATGTTTTAGTTAAATATGAAAAGTATTTAAATGTCCTTTTCTTGGCTGTAATTTAGTTAAATATTAAAAGTATTTAAATGTCCTTTTCTTGGCTGTAATTTAGTTAAATATTAAAAGTATTTAAATGTCCTTTTCTTGGCAGTAATTCAGTTAATTAAGAAAAGTTTAAAATCTTTTTCTTAGCTGGGCAGTATTGGTAACCAATCAAAGTATTTAAATTCTGTTTCTTGGCTGTGTTTTAGTTAATTATGCAAAAAAATTAAATGTCCTTTCTTCCCGTTGTTTTGGTATTTATGCACTGCATTTAAGTGCCGTTTTGTTGGCTGTAGTTGCGTAAAATATGAAAAGTATTTAAATGTCCTTTTCTTGGCGTAGTTTAGTTAACTATGCACATCAACGCAACCACAGGGCGGGGGTACAGCGTCCCCCCTAGAAAGTTCATGTCCCCTCCACGGTCCCCTTTGTCCCCTCCAAAAAATGCGGACATGTTTTCTTTTTTAATATTTTAGTACTAACATCTAAAAATTTGATTACTTTTGAAGCCCAAATTTGCCATTTTTTCTTGTCAAACTCCAATTTTCGTGTAATTTCTAAAAATTTGGAACATTACTAGGGCAATTTTTTCTAATATCATCTTTAAAACGAATGTGCTTGCCTAGTCAGATGTAAGAAAGCTAATTTTGGTGTTCAAAATGTTCAAAGTAGCAATGGGAAATACCTGTCAATAAAGACAGTCAGTGCTCAGGACGTTAATTAACGTCCCTGAGACCCAAGCTTGGTCCCCTGGCAGGGATCCAAATTTGGGTCCCTGGGGGCCAAATTAACGTCCCTGGGACCCAAATTTGGGGTACCAAAAATTATAAAAATTAACAAATATTTTTGTAACAAGAATTGTTTAAGGTAAAAATTACGCACTAATTTTATTAATTTTTTTCGACGAAAAAAAAAATTTTCCACCGTGGAACATTTGTATTTTTGAAAGACAAAACAAACTGTCCTAACAACGTGCGTAGCACGTTGTTCAATTTGGAAACCCTTGGTTCCAAATGGGCAGTCAGTTGAAGACTGATATGGAATCACACCATACCTCTTTCGCTTAAAAATGCAAGGACGGCCAAACGGTTTAATTTTTAGACTTCGTCTAAAAAACAATACTTAACTAGTGTCACTCCGCATAATATCCAGTATCAAATTTTGTTGCAAAAAATTTCTAGTAGAAATGAAATGGCAAAATGATGGAAAATGCTTGGAAACATGCAGTCGTATCGGGTTCGCACCTCGCTGGAATGTTAGTGGTTCAAAATAAATCTTCAAAAAACCTTATTGTCTGTAGCTAACCTATATGAACATACTATTGAGAAGTATCAGACTTGTAGGTTCATGCATTCTTGAAATCGACGATCCCATACCTTTAGAAATGCCATACTTCACAATACATGGATTGTTATGCATGTATGCAATGTGTGTAGATAATACAACTGCTCCAATGAACTTTATAATCTCCATTGAGATTTTCTGCATAATATCCAACATCAAGTGTGATGATATCTTTAGATGCTCATAATATATACACGCATATACAGCAAAATGTTTCCAACCTGACCGTATCAGGTTCAAACCTACCTGGGTGAAGATATGAAAAAAATTGCTTAACCAAAGAGCTTTTCATATATTACGGAGTTAAGGAAAGCAAACTAAAGTCACACTGTTCATACAAAAGATGACTTTCTTTGCATAATCAATCGTGGCAGTTTAAATGTTGAATATATATTTAAAGATAACAGCAGTAGCCATGAAAAAGATCCAAACTAGCGAGTAGCAAAAAGGTTGCTTTCGTTGAAAGACAAAGTCGCATGCCAAAGAACTAAATAAATGCTTTCTCAATTAGAGTTTGCATTTGGCTGACTCCTGTTTTGTCGGCCGCAGAAAATGTAACACCAAGTATATTATCATATCAATTTGAAAACAGTAAACTGATATTATATCTATAAATATTAGTGGAGTTCGAGTAATTACTGAATTAAACTTTGTAAAAGCAAAATCAAGATACAATAAACTAACTCTGACCTGTGTGTGGTTTTAAGTACTCTAATGAATACGAAATAGGAAAAAGGCAATATGAAAATATAACAATTTGTAACGCTTATTGCATTTTATTATAAAAAAAGCCACCCAATACAATATAAGCGGATAATGTAGAATTGATGACACTTGCTGGGACAATCCAATAAATTGTAATTGGCATAAACCCAACAAATATGACACGTCATTTTCGGCGGCCGAAAAACAGGAGTCAGCCAAATGCAAACTTATTGATGTCATTTTAGATAATTCATTCTTAACAAGTTATCATGCTGAAGCACGATGACAATTTTTGTCATTTTTGATTAACTTATTTTACACGAAGCCTTTGTTGTGTATTTACCAAATGATGAAGTGATTGACGAATTTCGAAACGGCAAACTGTAAGATAATGAAGTGTAGTTTTTAAGTAACACAATAAAATTCTAAGTAAATTAAAAGTATTAACTATGTATACTTTATGTACTTAAAAAATAAAAACGATTACATTTTTTATAGTAATTGCTGATTTTAACTAAAGGGCTTCATTTGTTGGCTGCAGAGAACTCAGCAAATCCATGATCTCATCATCATCGTCATCGCGTATCGGGCTTGGTTGAGAGACAAACGAATTACTTTGCTCTTTAGCTTTAGCAGCAGCTTCCTCTTTACCTTGAACCTCAATACCTTTGGTAGATCCTGATGCTGTGGACAATGAACTTTTCTTCTTGCAATTGTAAAAGTGATGACTGTTCGAAAGTAGGTTGATACATTTTGCAGCTGCACTCAAGTATGAGTTGCGCTTGCTTTTCCCACGACGATTCTCCAACACCGGAACACCAGCTGACTTCAGTCTTCGATAGAGCGTGCGAAGTATAACGGAATGGGCTTCAGCAGCATCACTAGGGAGAACTCCAATCTTAACTAAATCAATTGCATTTTGCATATCTAACTCGCTATAAGTTTTGTTTCTCCGTAACGCTCTCTTCTTGACCAGTGAGGAAGATGTCGCTATTTCACAAGCATCCGCAGCAGGAAGATTGGAAGGTTCAATCACATTGTACCTTACCTTTCTCCCATTTTCATTAACGATGCCTTTTACCCTTAGCCTTTGGGCTGCCTCCATAAACTCAGCCAGCTCAGCATCATCAACAGCCACCACTCCTTTGTATATAAACTCAATAATTTTTCCAATGTAGAAATGGGATGTCGTTCAGAATCAACACCGGGAATGCATGAGATAACTTTTGATTTCCTCTTCAACAAGGGTGATGCAACAGTGAAGAATGAGCTTGTGACATTTAATTGTACGTCCTGACAGACTAACGACATGTCAGTGAACTTTTCTTTGTAAGTAGTTGTAGAATGACTCAGACACTGTTGGTGAATGATATTTCCAAACAAGTTGGAAATATTTTTGTGACTGATCCATTTTTGTCTTCAGCTGGGAATAAATAATATTACTGATAAAATTTTACAAGTATGGATTAGCCTGCAAAACTTGTGCTATTGCATAAAAATTACCTACAAATTATAAACTTACTCAAAGTTTGTTGAAAATTCCTGTTCTTTTCCAAAGAATGTCACGAAATAGGAATGACCTTGGAGTGAAAAAAGAAACTGCAACTGCTTATGTGTTGGTTATGCTCACAACGAGAGGAAGATGCGGATTGTGAGGTATTCTCTATCTTCTTGTAAAGAAATTGAGGAAAGATGAAAAGTGGAAGTGAGCTTTACGATGATGTCATTATTGGTGACTATGGATTAGACTAGATTTCAGTACACCATATATCAAACATATTCTCTGCCTTGGTATTATTTATCACAAGCATATGCATATTTGTATGCCACACCATCTGACAACATATAATGCCAATTTTGCATGCTAGGTAAAGTGGAATATCCATTCAATATTGTGTGGTGTAACTCGATATGTTTTTTACTTATTTTCCAGCCACTTATCCTCTCTGTGTTGAAATTGGTTTAGAATGAAACGATCAACATCAAACTGTGGAGCATTAGCATTCATGATAAACATGTAATAAAAAAATAAAAAAGGGATTTAGTAACTGAATATATTTGCAGAATTTGAAAACGGAAGAATTTTATGTCTCGCGGGCTGCGTTCGAGTTTTGCTTTATCAAATAGTTGCTTCATAACGATAAAAAGATGTTAAATTACGTAGCGCGTCTGTTATCAATCAAAAAACGAATGAATACGATTTACCAACCACTCATTATCCTTCCAATTTTCTACTAATAGTAAGCTAAAACACATATTCTTAATGTGTTTACCGCTTACCCTAAAAATTATAATTTTGACCAACCTTCGAAGCAACCAAAAATAAAAATCCGATATAGCAAGTACTAATTACTGATAACATCAAAGACATTCTGAGCAAACAGTGTACTGAAACACTCCACAAAATGAACAATCTCAACCCATCTGACATTTAAGCAAATCTGGAACACCAAATAGGCGGAGTCCGATAATCACTCAACCGTTAGATTGGCTTTGCCTTTAAATATCACTTTATAGCCGTTTGAAATAATTCTAAAATATGAATTCAGTGGTTCTTATTTATCAGTTGACACTTCTATTTGCCATAACTTCACAACTATAATTACGGTTATGCTAACATGCCAGAGTTTACGTCACTAAGCTTGGATCAATATTTGACAGTCCGAATTGTGTCTCTCATTTTATTCGAAAATACAGACGACATGTCTAACTCGTCTACCTTTCCATCAAACTCACACTTAACTGTTAAACATATTTTCTAAAAACTAGACTAGTGCGAATTCTCAAGGTTCGTGCTTGCAAAAAAAGATGCTTAAGTTAAGTTTGGACATCATGAAAATCCAAATCTATATTTCGTACAGTGTTCGGAATTTGCCGGCAATATTGGTATTTTGCCACTGCCTGGTTATAAATGGCAATATTGACAATATTGACTGGTAATGTTTGACAATATTTCCCCATATAAAATACATGGATAAGGATATGTAGTAAGGCAATGGCATAGGCAACTATATTTTGCCTATTACAGTGAATAGTTTGGATTTAAAGCTTTTAAATGATCACGTTTTGAGTTACTATTAATCTCGTGTACCAAAGAGCATGAAAAAAATTGATATTGCTCGATCTAATTAAAAAATTAAATTTTGAAGTAATAATTGACACTTATTGTCAATATTGCCGACAATAATTCCTTATTTTGTCAGTCAATTGCCAGTAATGCCGGCCATTGCAGTCATGCCATTTATTGCCATTCCGAACACTGATTTCGTACCATCTCCGACTTTTTCCATATATTTGGAATGATGGAGTTTCGTGCATTGTTTCCAGTAATAAAATTTCCCATCGTCGTCAGTGGAAGTGTTGTATGGCAGTACTCTCTTTAATCTACACTTCTTCGTGTGCTCAACTTCTAAATACAATTTTAAGAGGAACTGAGCCTCCATCGATTGTATTACTAAATTTACTTTTTGTTTCAATTTACGCTGCTGGTTTGCATTCAGTGACTTCCAATCAGCCCAGTGAAATAATAAAACGTCAGTTATTTTTCTGTTGCAAAAGTTTGCAACAAAGTACTCCCGAGTTTATCCGATTTGCAAGTTGGAAACCCAAATCTAAGCTAAACGTTGAGCTGTGTACATCAGTAATAACAATGACAAGTTCTCTCCTAGCTCCTGCAGTATTTGGTCTTGTAACGTTTCTCTTTCCTTGTCACCAATTCTCCTCAACCTTTATTTCTTATGTTCTTCCTGACTCGTGCTTTTCTCTGGGTTTCAAGTTCATTTGCTATTTTATCGAAGTTATGCTTTTACAAGTTCCATTCATAATTTTAGGATTTAATTCAATGTTATTCAGCATTGCAGCCATGATTTGGAACGATAATATGAAAGCTCTCTTCATGGCAACAAAAGTGAATAAAAATATAAAATTACAACGTCTAATTGCTGCGTATAGAAAATACCAAGTGTACACCTTAGTCTTAAATGAATTTACCAAACACTATTTTCTTCCACAAATGCAAGTTTTTGGGTCGGGCGTCATCATCGCTGGGTTGTACACGACAACGATGTCATATAAGGAAATGCCAAGATTGCTGTATACTTTTTCAGCCGTGTTTACGCTCTATATTGCAGTGTTCTGTTTCGTAGTGTTGGACGTTTGTAGCAAAGGGCTACTTTTGTCCAAACATTTTATTGCTTTGCTAAGAAAAAGGCAGACAACTGTAAATGACGGATTATATCGTCGGTGTATAAAATCATTGGCAAGCTTCAAACTTTACTCAGGCCCTTTCCATGTAGTTGACAGAGATAGGGCTCCTTCTATGATGAAATTTTGTTTGCAAAGAACAATGTTATTGATTTTTAAATCGAGAGCTAGGCAGATAAGTGGCTGTTAAAAAATTCTTCAACTTGCTAAAACACACAGGTCTAATCCGGAGATGGCTTAAGACGATGTTAAAATGATTTGACTTAGTGATGGAATAGTAGAAATCGAGGAGTAACGAAATTCAGAAGAGTATACATATAAATTATACAGTTATAAGTTATAACTGTATTGTTTTAGGAAAATTAAATAACATGTTTGTTTTCAACTAAACCGAACTTTTGCTGATATGATAGCTTTGCTGCTGTGTAATTAGCTATTACAAATATTTCTCCACCTTGGAACGAAAAACAAAATATGAAACGCAAGATGTACGATTGTGTTTAATTTAAATTAATTAATTTTTTGGGAAATTAAATTAAAATTTAGGCCAACACTTGCCGTTGTGGATACGCGAATCTAAATATGAAATCTTTTTAAGGCTTAATCTTATTTACTATCTTTCACTTTATCGCACATTTGACTCCATAGACAGCAATTCCAACGCGATATGAAAAAATTAGACACGGCGCGACATTGCAGTTAATAACATGTCCGATTGCCAAAATTTATTAGACAATATTTATTTAATTTTTGACAAACAACCAGTCTTTCTCCAACAACTGTTTAAAACATAAGGCAATAAATAACCAGTTCTGCTTTTACTCATCTAGCCAATTCGACTTTTAAAAATAAATTCACCAGTACCGATTTTTCACTTGACTGTGCTTGCAATATCAAATGATTCTTAAACTGAGTCTAGACATATTACAAATCCAACTCTGCATAGGTCACTGTTTCCGCGTTTTACCCTACGGGTGCAAAAGGAAACCCAACAATTTCATATCTTTTACAGGCTCCTCACATCAAAAGCAATGGAAATGTGTCATGTTTATTCTGTTACTAATTATATCACATCTTGTGCCCGCTATTTGAGCTCCATTTTTTCGGCAAATGATCCCCTGACATTTCCTCTATTAAACTTTTTCTTCGCTACCATCTATGCCGCAAGTGTGTACGCAGTCATAGGAAATGTGCAACAGAGAGGATAGTTTATCAGCTTTGGAACTGTTGTGTTAAATTTCAACGGATTTCTAAGTTTCAAATAAAGCTGGATTTTCTTTAGAGCTGTGTTTCCGGAATAGTGGCACTTGGCTCTTCCATTCTAGCCGCTCCAACACTTGGCCTTATAGCATTTCATTTCCCTGTCGTCAGCTACTATCCAGTATTGTTTCATACATTCTTCCAATTCTTGTTACTCTCCAAGCATCACAATAATCTTCCTTATTGAAGTAGTGCTTCTCTTAGTGCCCTTTATTATTATGGGATTTCACGGAATCCTTCTCAGCATTGCAATAACAGTCTTGAATGAAAACATGAAGGCACTTCTATTTACCTCAAAACGGACAACTCAAATTCAGTGGGAGCATATTCATTCATATAAAACTTTGCAGGTATACACGAAAGTCATCAATGAATTTTCCAGCACTACATGCTTCCACTTATCCAAAGTATGGGGTCTGGAATCGTCATTGCTGGTTTGTACACAACAATTATGTCGTACAAGGATATCCCTGGATTTTTGTATGCTGGCTCAGCCATTTTAATGGTGTTTATAGCCATATTCTGCTTTCTAATTCTGGACGTTTCAAGTCGAGGGTTGCTTCTATCTCAAAGATTTCTTAACTCAATAAAGGAAAAAGAATTGGGTAGGGATCGGAGATTACTAAAGCGATACATCAAGTCAATGGGATGCTTAAAACTTTGCACAGGTTCATTTAACTTTGTTGATAGAGGAAGAGCTCCAGCGATGATAAGGTTTTGTCTGCAAAGAACAATGCTGTTAATTTTTAAGTTAAGAGGAAACTAGGACACTCACTATGTTATTCTGGATGAGTGGTTTGGTATGAATTCTACAATTCTTGAACAATTCAAGGAACCAAATTTTGATACAATTTAATAGTCATTTACACCATCCAGCAGCATGCATCCTTTTTGAGTAAATGTTACAAACGTTGTAAAATTAAAATAAAAGTAGACGCAAAACTCGGTGTATGTATGTTTATTTATTTATTACGCTTGCCAGTTTTGATTTTCTACAACATCAAAAGACTCACAACTTTATCCAAACAAAAGCAAAGTAAGTTTAGTGGCGTTTGTGTATCAACAAAATTATTGTATCCAATGTATATCTTAAGCGGTATCACTGATCTCTGGTAGCATGACACCAATTTCCGTCTCATTTTGTCTCTCATATTGGCAAAACCCTGCTGTTTACCGATTGGACAGCTCGATTTGAAACAACGTGTAGCCAACTAAACAAGCTTGAAAATACGAAACCACAATGAACGCATCAAAGGTTAATGTAGTAAGGAAAACTATTTCTACCAATGACATTTTAGAACCTAATATATCATTGAAGTTCCAATTATCAAAGTAGTTCCCATTAAGAGGAAAGTAACGATGAGAGATATATTGCATAAAGAAGTTATAAGTAACGATTAACATTGAAGCTGTCGTATCGAAGGTTATTAATACTGTTGTTTCGTTGTTGATTAACTATTGAATTTTTGAAAATTTCGAATGTTTTGAATAAGACAGTATGCAAGATAAAAGGAGTAGTCAACCACCCAAAACACGTAGCTACCCCGTTCCATCTGCTTGAAACCAAAATGTGATGAGGCAAACTACTATTAATCCATTGTTTGAGGAGCGATTCCATTTAATGTTGTCTTCTGATTTAAACACTCGGGAATAAAAAAGTAGACCAAAATGTCTGAGTTACAGGGAGAAAGCCAAGCTTTCAAAGCAAATGAAGCTTCTATAACTGGAGGAGCAAGAATTCCAGCAACTCCAATATATTTCAGTAACCAAATTTCAGATTTGGAATACTGAAACGCTCTGTAAAAATTTTGAAACTTTTGTTAGTTTTATATACTAAGCATTTTTCGTATTATGTTTAAGATAAATTACCATTCATTGTGGCGTTGTTCGTACTCCACAAAATTGAATAATTCCTTGAATTGTTTTGGACTTTTGATGAAAATTAATTTGCAGTGGCACATCACCACGTTTGACATTAGCGTTACCCAGCTTATTAGGGAATGTATGAGGGAATTATTTGGATTTTCTAAGACAACTATTTGAATTCCTAATACGAGTGTGTATATTAAGTGTAAGAAAATTTTGCAGGATTCTTTTTTCAGTTTTATTTTAGGCTTTTGTGAGAGTTTTGTGTGGATGGGACGAAAGTCAACGGACATGTTCCGTAAATAGATTGTAATTTAAGGTGGAACTTTAAAAATGCTATTAGGTTTTTCATTTAACAACATTTTGATTTGAAATGAAAATATTTTTGTTTCCAAGTTGAAGTAGAGTAAAACTAAATACACCATTGAAGTTTCAGAAGCAACTAGAAACTAATTTAAGATTATATATATCATCTAGAACTGAAGCAATTAAAAATGAAAGATTAAACAACCAAACAGTCAGTAATAATAGCCGACGAATTATGGTATCATGCTGTATTGATTGCTTTTGATTCGTATAGTGTAGCTGAAGTTTGGCATTCCAACGTTTTTATTGGTAATGTTATACACCCACATACAGGAGAGATAATGGGCATTTTCTCCATAATTGCTTGTCAAAGGATTTTTGGCAGACGTTTACCAACAAGGCAATCAACTCTATTAAAATGCGAAACTATCTGCTTAAAACCAGACTAAATAATTGGAAAAATGTAAATCAAAACATTGATAAGGCATTTATTGTATCTTTATATAATACAACATAACCAACCCATTAAACGATCGAATGTGACCATTTGTTCATCAATTGCAATCAGTAGTTGGTTAACTCGGTACCTTTAGCCTATGAAGATTTGTCGATACTTTTATTGTGGGTCAACGCTTCATGCAAATTAAACAAGCATGTATTCAAGTCCCTAAATACAGTATTCTAAAGCTAGAACACTATAATTATTTATATGTACCTGTCAACTTATTTCTACATTATATTTTCAAAAAGTACATTATTCTATCAATCAATTTATAGTAAGTATAAGAATGTATTAACAATTATTTAAACGAATGATAATTTTGAAGCATATTCATTAACATTAACATATAAATAATATTAATAATTATATTGTTCTAGCTTTAGAATACTGTATTTAGGGACTTGAATACATGCTTGTTAATTTGCCATGAAGCGTTGACCCACAATAAAAGGTATCGACAAATTCTTCATAGGCTAAAGGTACGAGTTAACCATACTACTGATTGCAATTGATGAACAAATGGTCACATTCGATCGGTTTAATGGGGTTGGCTTATGTTGTATTATATAAAGATACAATAAATGCTTTATCAATGTTTTGATTTACATTTTTCCAATTATTAGTCTGGTTTTAAGCAGATAGTTTCGGCATTTTAATAGAGTTGATGCCTTGTTGGTAAACGTCTGACAAAATCCTTTGACAAGCAATTATGGAGAAAATGCCCATTATCTCTTCCTGTATGTGGTGTATAACATTACAATAAAAACGTTTGGAATGCCCAAACTCAGCTACACTATACGAATCAAAAGCAATCAATACAGCATGATACCATAATTCGTCGGCTATTATTACTGACTGTTTGGTTGTTTAATCTTTCATTTTTAATTGCCGTTCTAGATGATATATATAATCTTAAATTAGTTTCTAGTTGGCTTCTGAAACTTCAATGGTGTATTTAGTTTTTACTCTTACTTCAACTTGGAAACAAAATATTTTCATTTCAAATCAAAATGTTGTTAAATGAAACCTAATAGCATTTTTAAAGTTCCACCTTAAATTACAATCTATTTACGGAACATGTCCGTTGACTTTCGTCCCATCCACACAAAAACTCTCACAAAAGCCTAAAATAAAACTGAAAAAAGAATCCTGCAAAATTTTCTTACACTTAATATACACACTCGTATTAGGAATTCAAATAGTTGTCTTAGAAAATCCAAATAATTCCCTCATACATTCCCTAATAAGCTGGGTAACGCTAATGTCAACGTGGTGATGTGCCACTGCAAATTAATTTTCATCAAAAGTCCAAACAATTCAAGGAATTATTCAACCTTTTTGTGGAGTACGAACAACGCCACATGAATGGTAATTTATCTTAAACATAATACGAAAAAATGCTTAGTATATAAAACTAACAAAAGTTTCAAATTTTTACAGAGCGTTCACTATTCCCAAATCTGAAATTGGTTACTGAAATATATTGGAGTTGCTGGAATTCTTGCTCCTCCAGTTATAGAAGCTTCATTTGCTTTGAAAGCTTGGCTTTCTCCCTGTAACTCAGACATTTTGGTCTACTTTTTATTCCCGGAGTGTTTAAATCCAGAAGACAAACATTAAATGGAATCGCTCCTCAAACAATGGATTAATAGTAGTTTGCCTCATCACATTTTGGTTTCAAGCAGATGGAACGGGTAGCTACGTGTTTTGGTGGTTGACTACTCCTTTTATCTTGCATACTGCTTTATTCAAAACATTCGAAATTTCAAAAATTCAATAGTTACATCAACAAACGAAAACAACAGTATTAATAAATGCCTTCGATACCGACAGCTTCAAGTTAAATCGTTACTATAACTTGTCTCAGCAATATGATCTACTCATTCGTTACTTAATCCTTATGGGAACTACTTATATCAATATTTCAATGATATATTTAGGTTCTAAAATGTCATTGGTAGAAATAGTTTTCCTTACTACATTAACCTTTGATGCGTTCATTGTGGTTTTCGTATTTTCAAGCTTGTTTAGTTGGCTACACGTTGTTTCAAATCGAGCTGTCCAATCGGTAAACAGCAGGGTTTTGCCCAATATGAGAGACAAAATGAGACGGAAATTGGTGTCATGCTACCAGAGATCAGATACCGCTTAAGATACATTGATACAATAATTTTGTTGATACACAAACGCCACTAAACTTACTTTGCTTTTGTTTGGATAAAGTTGTGAGTCTTTTGATGTTGTAGAAAATCAAAACTGGCAAGCGTAATAAATAAATAAACATACATACACCGAGTTTTGCGTCTACTTTTATTTTAATTTTACAACGTTTGTAACATTTACTCAAAAAGGATGCATGCTGCTGGATGGTGTAAATGACTATTAAATTGTATCAAAATTTGGTTCTTGAATTTTTCAAGAATTGTAGAATTCATACCAAACCACTCATCCAGAAATAACATAGTGAGTGTCCTAGTTTCCTCTTAACTTAAAAATTAACAGCATTGTTCTTTGCAGACAAAACCTTATCATCGCTGGAGCTCTTCCTCTATCAACAAAGTTAAATGAACCTGTGCAAAAGTTTTAAGCATCCCATTGACTTGATGTATCGCTTTAGTAATCTCCGATCCCTACCCAATTCTTTTTCCTTTATTGAGTTAAGAAATCTTTGAGATAGAAGCAACCCTCGACTTGAAACGTCCAGAATTAGAAAGCAGAATATGGCTATAAACACCATTAAAATGGCTGAGCCAGCATACAAAAATCCAGGGATATTCCTTGTACGACATAATTGTTGTGTACAAACCAGCAATGACGATTCAGACCCCATACTTTGGATAAGTGGAAGCATGTAGTGCTGGAAAATTCATTGATGACTTTCGTGTATACCTGCAAAGTTTTATATGAATGAATATGCTCCCACTGAATTTGAGTTGTCCGTTTTGAGGTTAAATAGAAGTGCCTTCATGTTTTCATTCAAGACTGTTATTGCAATGCTGAGAAGGATTCCGTGAAATCCCATAATAATAAAGCACTAAGAGAAGCACTACTTCAATAAGGTAAAAGATTATTGTGATGCTTGGAGAGAGTAACAAGAATTGGAAGGAAATGTATGAAACAATACTGGATAGTAGCTGACGACAGGGAAAATGAAATGTATAAGGCCAAGTGTTGGACGGCTAGAATGGAAGAGCCAAAGTGCCACTATTCGCGGAACACAGCTCTAAAGAAAATCCAGCTTTATTTGAAACCTTAGAAATCCGTTGAAATTAACACAAACAGTTCCAAGCTGATAAACTATCCTCTCTGTTGGCCACATTTCCTATGACTGCGTACACACTTGCGGCATAGATGGTAGCGAAGAAAAAGTTTAATAAGGAAATGTCAGGGATCATTTGCCGAAAAAATGGAGCTCAAATAGCGGGCACAAGATGTGATATAAATTAGTAACAGAATAAATGACACATTTCCTTGCTTTTGATGTGAGGAGCCTGTAAAAGATATGAAATTGTTGGGTTTCCTTTTGCACCCGTAGGGTAAAACGCGGAAACAGTGACCTATGCAGAGTTGGATTTGTAATATGTCTAACTCAGTTTAAGAATCATTTGATATTGCAAGCACATCAAGAAAATCGGTACCTGCGAATTTTTTTTAAAAGTCGAATTGGCTAGATGAGTAAAAGCAGAAACTGGTTATTTATTGCCTCTATGTTTTAAACAGTTGTTGGAGAAAGACTGGATGTTTGTCAAAATTAATAAATATTGTCTAATAAATTTTGGCAATCGAATTTAATTAACTGCAATGTCGCCGCCGGCTAATTTTTTCATATCGCGTTGAATTGCTTTCTATGGAGTCAAAATGGCGGAATAAAGTGGAAGATAGTAAATAAGATTAAGCCTTAAAAGATTCATATTTAGATTCGCTTGACCACAACGGCAATGTGGCCTAATTTAATTTAATTTCCCACAAAATTAATTAATTTAAATTAAACACAATCGTACATCTTGCGTTTCATATTTTTTTTTTCGTTCCAAGTGTGAGAAATATTTGTAAAAGCTAATTACACAGCAAAAGACTATATATCCAGCAAAAGTATCAGTTTAGTTGAAAACAAACATGTTATTTAATTTTCCTAAAAACAATACAGTTATAACTTGTAACTGTATAATTTTATATGTATACTCTTCTGAATTTTCTTACTCCTCGATTTCTATATTCCATCACTAAGTCAAATCAATTTTAACATCGTCTGTAAGCCATCTCCGGATTAGACCTTGTTGTTTTAGCAAGTTGAAGAATTTTTTAACAAACCACTATCTGCCTAGCTCTCGATTTAAAAATCAATAACATTGTTCTTTGCAAACAAAATTTCATCAGAGAAGGAGCCCTATCTCTGTCAACTACATGGAAAAGGGCCTGAGTAAAGTTTCAAGCTTGCCAATGATTTATACACCGACGATATAATCCGTGATTTACATTGTCTGCCTTTTTCTTAGCAAAGCAATAAAATGTTTGACAAAAGTAGCCCTTTGCTACAAACGTCCAACACTACGAAAACAGAACACTGCAATATATAAGGTAAACACGGCCTGAAAAAGCATACAGCAATCTTGGCTTTCCTTATATGACATCGTTGTCGTGTACAACCCAGCGATGATGACGCCCGACCCAAAAACTTGCATTTGTGGAAGAAATAATATTTGGTAAAATTCGTTTAAGACTAGGTGTACACTTGGTATTTTCTATACGCAGCAATTAGACGTTGTAATTTTATATTTTTATTCACTTTTTGCCAGGAAGAGAGCTTCATACTTTCGTTCCAACTCATGACTGCAATGCTGAACAAATTGAATTAAATCCTAAAATTATGAATGGAACTTGTAAAAGAATAACTTCGATAAAATAGCAAATGAGCTTGAAACCAGAGAAAAGCACGAGTCAGGAAGAAATAAGAAATGAAAGGTTGAGGAGATTTGGTGACAAGGAAAGAGAAACGATTACAGACCAAATACTGCGGGAACTAGGAGAGAACTTTCATTTTTATTATGACGTACACAATTCAACATTTAACTTAGTTTTGGGTTTCCAACTAGGAAGCGCGTTAAACTCGGGATTAGTTTGTTGCAAAGTCTTGCAACAGGAAAAATAACTGACTTTTTATTATTTCACTTTGCCTGATTGGAAGTCACTGAATTGCAACCAGCAGCGTTAAATTGAAAGAAAAAGTGATTCAGGAGTAAAAATGACGGGAGGTTCAGTTCCTCTCTAAAAGTGTAAATTAAAAGTAAGAGCACACACGAAGAAGTGTAGATCAAGGAGAATACTGCCATACAAAATTTCCGACTGACGACGATGTGAAATTTTTTTACTGGAACAAAGC